>APFE030664558.1:0-53805 GCA_000404065.3 Pinus taeda
TAATTTAAAATCTTAAATTTAAAAGGTAAATATTTAAATTATTTATAATAAATTTTAATGAGTAATTTATAACAATTAATTTAGATAATTTGATGAAAATCAGAAAAAGATCGGAAACGGGAGCGACTGAGTTAGGGTTCTGAGGACGATACCCTCGACGGCGCTGACAGCTCTGCGGAAAGGGGTCAGTCGTTGTACCTAAACCACTGTAGCGCATCAGATCTGACGAGGAGCAGCTACAAACAATGAGTCCGCCTCAGGGGGGGCGGCACAGCCCTCCCCCTCACGCCACAAATCGGATCATGAGGTCATCTTCGGGTCGATTGATCCGGATCTACTCAACTCAGGGAAGCAGCAACAAGGCAGTAACAGCGATCAGCCAGAAGAACAAGATCCAAGGGAAGACAGCCCAAAGGTTACCTCCTCCACCTGCCGTCCAATATCCAAGGAAAGGCGGAGAATAGAACTGCCTGGGGATGTCATTGATAGCAGAATAGAGTTTATGAAGGACCATGCAATCATTGGAAAGTTCATAGGATTTTGGCCAACCGAACGAGCCCTAAATGGTTGGATCGCAGCTAAATGGAAGCCAAAGGGAGATGTCACTCTACAGCTAGGGGCGAAGGGCTTCTTCACCGCCATCTTCTACTGTTTGGAAGATAAATATAGGATCCTGGGAGGAGGGTCGTACTTCTTCAACTCGTCAGGTCTCTACCTCAGGGATTGGAAGCCTAAGTTCAACCCTGACAAAGAAGATCTTACATGGGCACCTGTCTGGATCAGACTGTATTCACTCCCGGATGAATACTGGGAAGAAAAATGTTTAATGAAGATAGGTAATGGAGTGGGACGATACATCAGGGCAGCAGAAGAAACAAAAAACCGTAAGTTCATTTCATATGCTCGAATCTGTGTTTTCATTAGACTAAATGAAGCTCTCCCTGAATCAGTTACCCTTGCCCATCGCGATGAGGAGTGGATCCAGCCTCTCGATTATGAGCATGTACCATTCAGGTGCAGGAGATGCCATGCATTAGGGCATCTGTTCCGGGACTGCCCCCTCAATGTCAAAGCCAACCCTCCTGATTCCACTGAAACCCCTTCTCAAGACGGCTTCACCAAAGTTACGAACAGAAAGCGCATGCATAAAAAGCCTCAGAATGGGCCAAAGCCCCAGCCTTCCAAGCCCCAAAATCCCGCCTACAAGAATAGCTTTGAGTCCCTGGGCAATCTCTCAGACGATCTGCCCCCTAATACTGACAGCACTTCTGGCCACCCCTCCTCCTCCACCCCCCCCTCCTTCCAGCCACCCTTCCAAGTCCAAATCTCCCATCATCATCCCAACAATACTAAGCAGGCATCAGGAAAACTCAGAGGAATATCTCAAGGAAATGGAGATAGATGGGAAATTGAACGCCCCACAGAACTCAGAAACTCCTTAGGAGGATACCAATCAGGCGCAAAATATGGAGGAAGAACCAGAGAGCATAGATCTAAATGGTCTGGATATCATAGAACTGGAGCTGTGTTGCCAGAAGAAGGCATATGAAAAAATCTCCGAATCAGATATAGATAAGCTGGAAGTGGTCATTTCCAGAGCGTTTCATCAGCACCAGCTAGGTATTCAATCGGGCAGCACCTGGGACGGCAATCCGCGCCCAAAGGACACCAAAAAAAGAGGAAGGAAGTCAGATCTCCAGAGAACAATAGAGATCGGGAAAATCCTGGTAGACTCGGGTAGATACGCGAAGCTGACGAAGTACTACAACCCTACCCAAAATAGTTAAAAGATGAAGCTCGTATCATGGAATGTAAGAGGGCTCAACAGCCCAGGAAAATCTAGAATGTTAAAAAATATGATCAAGATGGAAAAACCTCATATGTGTTTCCTCCAAGAAACAAAATGCAACAGCGTCATGCTGGGATGCATTCTCTCAAAAGCCTGGCCAGGGTGCAAATCAGTGGCTGTGGATGCCACAAGAGCCTCGGGGGGGCTTGCCATAGCATGGAACTCCCAAGCTATTTCGCTCACTGACTTCCACGCCTCTCATCATCTTATCCAAGCAGCCTTCCACATTCACGGTACCAACATTCATGGGAATCTATCCAACGTCTATTTTCCGCAGGACGCTGGGAGTAAAAAGGCGCTCCTCGATACCATCGAAGCGCTAAGTAGAAACAAGCAGCATCCACTCTGGATCGCTGCAGGGGATTTCAATATGATTACCAAAATAGAGGACAAGGTAGGAGGCAGATCCAGACTGGAGCCTGAGGTAGATCACTTCAAGGACTTCATCCAAAATGCCTCTCTCACAGATCTGCCATTCTGCAATGGCACCTTCACCTGGAGCAGTCGAAGAGGAGGCAAATTCCAGATCGCATCTAAACTTGATCGCTTCCTGGTCTGGGATAACGCGGTTCATCTTGGAGGCGATCTTACTGCAAAAATCTTGGCTCACTCAGGGTCGGACCACTGGCCAATAGCTCTACATTGGCAGAGACCAGGGGATAAAACCAAAAGGCCCTTCAGATTTGAGGGATTTTAGCTAACGCATCCAGCATTCAAGGACTTCGTCAAAACTACCTGGGCCTCCTTTATCCCTTCAGAAGGCTCAAAGATGTTCCAGCTTCAGCAAAAACTTCGCTTTCTAAAGAGTCACCTAAAATGCTGGAATCGAGAGACCTTCGGCAATATCTTTGAGGCACAACAGGAGCTCAATAAGGAGCTGAAGGATCTCCATCAGGAAATCATAAATGCAGGGCATACAGAGGCCACCTTAGACAGAGAGCGACACATAAATAACCAGCTTGAAGAAAGAAGGAAGCAAGAGGAAATCTACTGGAGGCAAAAATCTCGGATACGATGGTTAAAAGAAGGGGAGCGTAACACCAAATTCTTCCACCGAACTACAGTGCAGAGGAGGATTCACAATAAAATTCCCTTTATCCTTAACCAAGCAAGGGTAAAAGTTGAAGAGCATGAGCAAATAGAAGAGGTCCTTCTCAATCACTTTCAGCAGGTACACCAAGAGCAAGCAGTGGATCGGCAAAGAGCGATTGGAAGAATTACCAGCAACATCCCCAAACTGGTCACTGAGGAGCACAACGAGTTACTCATGAGCCCAATTCAAGCCCAGGAGGTCGACGAGGCGATGGCGCAGCTCAAGGAAGGTAAGGCCCTCGGACCAGATGGTTTCACTACCACGTTTTTTCATGCTTTCTGGGACTTGATTAAAGAGGAGGTCTGGCAAGTTGTCGAGGAGTCCAGGGCTCTACGCTGGCTGCTCCCATCCCTTAACTCCACTTTCATCACCCTCATCCCCAAAGAGGAGAACTCCCTAATTCCTGAGAAGTTCAGACCCATCGCCCTCTGCAACGTCCTCTATAAAGTCATCTCCAAGGTTATTGCCAACAGATTAAAACCCCTTCTACCCATGCTCATCTCTCCGGAGCAATCGGGTTATGTCGAAGGAAGACAGATTATGGATGGCATCATCCTCACGCATGAAATCATCCATTCTCTCAAACTTTCCAAGCAAGCCGGAATGTTACTCAAACTCGACCTCTCCAAAGCTTTCGGCAAGCTCAGCTGGTCTTACATCCAACACATGTTGAAAGCTTTTGGCTTCTGCCACTCCTGGGTTCGCTGGATCATGATTCTTATCTCCTCCTCTCATTTTTCCCTTCTTTTCAATGGTCTTCCCTCCCGCCCCTTCAAACCCTCTAGAGGCATTAGGCAAGGGGATCCCCTCTCCCCCTTCCTTTTTGTTATTATGGCTGAAGGTCTTGGCAGACACATCAAGCAGGCCCTCCATTCTAATCAGCTTAAAGGGATCTCCATCCACAACGCCCTAGCCTCCTCCCATCAACAATTTGTCGATGACACTATGCTCTATGGCTACCCCTCAGCTCAAGAAGCCTCTCAGCTGAAATCCCTGCTCAATGATTTCTCAGAAGCCTCTGGCACTCATGTCAATAGCTCCAAGTCTCAAATTTTTTTCTTCCACACTCCCCCGCCTGTCAAATATACCATCACCTGCGTCTTGGGATTTCAAGCCGCCTCCCTCCCCTCCACCTACCTTGGTGCTCCCATTACAGCCTCAGCCATTAAGAAACCTGCCTGGCGTGTTCTTCTGGAGAAGCTTGATTCTAAACTCAACTTATGGACTCACCGCTCCCTCAATCTAGCTAGTCGAGTTGTGCTAATTAAATCCATTCTTCAAGCCATGCCTCTCTATCTTTTCTCTATCCTTGCTGCTCCAAAATGGGTTTTGAAAAGATTGAGAAACATTTAGAGGGATTTTCTATGGGGGAGCTCAGCTACTAATCGCAAGTGGGCATTAGTGAAATGGGATACTGTGTGCAGGCCCAAAAACAAAGGAGGCATAGGGCTCAGAGATCCCGAGAGAAGTAATACCATCATGAATGCCAAAATCTGGTGGCAATGGTTAACCAATCCAGATAAGTTATGGGCCAACATTTGGACTGCCAAATACACCAACAACATGCCCCAAGCAGAGCTCATTAGATTCAAGCCTACAATCAATGGCTCGCTTATCTGGAATGCTGCCAAGCAACATCATCAGCTCATCCAGAAGCATAGCTTCTGGGAAATACGAAATGGTCAAAGTGCCAGATTTTGGATGGATGCATGGAACCAACAACCTAAACTTTCAAATGTTCTTTCTCCAAGGATAATACCGGATAGACAGGAGCAACAGCAGGCAACCGTCCATCAATTCTGGGAGCGGGACACGGTAAACGGATTCAGACAATGGCGTCCGAGCAACCAAATAACCACAGTCGCAAGCATTCAGGAGGCAACAGCACTCGAAGATGAGTTAAAAAAGAGAAGAATCCGGTTGGTGAACAACGAAGATATACTCAGATGGGGCTACCTCCCCAAAGGAACATACTCTACATCTGAAGCCTACAATCTCATAGGAGATTCCACCACCAGACAGGACCCTCTATGGGACCGAATTTGGAATTTTAAAGCCTGGCCTAAAATTTCACATTTCCCATGGATGGTTGGACATAAAAAATTCTCACCTGGGGCAAGCTAAGGAGATGCAACTTCCATGGACCCTCAATATGCCACAACTGCTTTAAAAATGAGGAAACCTTATAGTACCTTCTCAACACATGCCCAATCGCCAACAAGCTATGGGATCAGGTTGGCTTCAGATGTCAAAGACGATGTAAAGGACCTGGTGGCATCATCAATACCATCCGTCACTGGCCAAAAAGCCCCTATGACTGTGCGATCCTTAACTACATGTGGAACATTATTCCTGGCACAGTAATATGGAACATATGGAAAGAAAGGAACAGGCATATTTTCAAAAACCAAAGCTTGCCCATAGAAGAAATTTGGAACAGACTACATAGAAACCTCAAAGAGACCATGCTTCTGAAATCATGGACCAAGGAAGACCTTCCTACTAAGGACAGCGAGAAAAACATCCTGGACAACTGGAAGCTAGAGCTGCCTCAAAGGAATGCCACCCAACGGACAACGAAAGGTAATGACAAGGAGGATAGAAAATGGAATGCCCCACCCACTAACTCATACAAACTTAATTTTGACGGAGCATCTAAAGGCAATCTAGGGATAGCAGGTTATGGAGGTATCATTCGTAATCACACAGGAAACACCCTACAGATCTACTTCGGCAATATAGGATGGGACACCAATAACTCGGCGGAGTTGGAGGGTCTCTGGCAAGGGCTGTTAGTGGCCAAACGGCAGAATATTCAACCACTGATAGTGGAAGGGGATTCCCAGATTATCATCAGCATGGTCACCCGCATTCACAATGGCTCTCAAACCAGAAAAGTAGCTGACAGTTGGAGGCTAGAAGCTAGGCTCAACAACATTGCTCAAGAGCTGCACAACCACAGAGCCCTCTCCTTTCACCACTCCAGAAGAGAAGGGAACAAGGTTGCTGATCTCCTAGCCAATATTGGGGTTGAAAGTCACCATCCTTTCCAAGCAGGAAATTTGGACATCATCCCCAGCAATCAACAGATTCAGGAATGTAAGAAGCTCCTTCAAAGAGATATTGAACCCCCGGTTGCGGGTGACAGCACGATTCAATGGGCTGAGCCACATGGCTACCATGTGCCGCCCCGTGAACAATAAATTCTGCAGGCACTCAGCCGTCAAAGTTTTATTACGGTAAGGTTCAAGCTCCAAGCATTCAATGCTGAGCGGATAGAAGGGATGGCAGAAGTTCTTGGGCGCTCTGAACAAAGGAATGTTGGTAAGTATGATGAAGGATATCAAGACAGGGCAATGCAATTTTCAGTTTATTGTCTCGGTGGTGTCAAGGAGTTTCGTTTGCAGGGCAATTCATCGCAGAGGAAGGCCTGCTGGGAGGCGCTGCGCACGCCACCACAACTGCCCTCTGGACTTCTCGACACTCCATCTCCGGTGCTTGGTCTGAGCGAAAGAGGAAATCTGAGAGTTCCTCAAAAGGTTGGGTGGCAGTCTCAGAGGTTCAGGAGGCGAACTCTGAGGTCTGGGCGGCAATCTCAAAGGCGTTGGGGGCAAATTCAAGGGGGCTGGCAGCGAATTCGGAGATACTGGTGGCCAATTCAGAGTTGCTGGGGGAGATTTCGGAGGTTTTGGGGGCGAAAGCAGAGGTACATTTGGAAAATTCAAAGGTGGTGGTGCTGCTTGGAAGGTTCGGGCGACGAATTCTGGCTTCTGCGTGGCCACGCGAATTGCCTAAAGCATTCAAGGGAGAAGGAGGGTTGCCCATGGAAAGGCTTCGACATCGGCAACCTTGCAGGAGGGGTTCTGGTCATGGTCGTGGGGGTGCAGAGAGGGAGCACCACCATTGCTGCTGCTGCTATTGCCTGCGGAGAGCAGGGGTCATGCCACTCTAAGCAGGGCAATTCCTGGAGGTTGGTAGTGCAAGCGAAGGGGAGCCAGCCCTCCCTGCGTTCGGCTCAATGGTGTTCACCCTGGGCAAATCCCGGGACAATCCAGGAATTAATGCTCATGTTTCAGTGCTTTTTACTCAAGTTCCGGAAGGGATTGAAGGAGAGACGCCTCCAGGAAGGGAGGATCCACCCCCAGAAGGCTCTGGACAGGCATGCCCCTTGCCGCCTCCATCAAGTGGGGAAGGAACCTCAGGGAAGGCGATCATGGCCGATCCCTCCATCCCCCAAGCGAAGCAGTCTCCAGACTCAGCACAGGCCAAGTGGGCTGCCATGTGGGAGGGTATCCCTGAGGGTCAGGGGTGGTGCACCATTGTGGAGGAGAAACCTCCTGAAGATGATTGACCTTCCCACGCGTGCTCCAGCAACTGCCAACTCCACTAAGCTCGGGTCCAGAATTCTGTTTGCTGCGGGTTACGTGGTTCGGGTTAGCATTTTGTCTGTTCTCTTGTCGTTTTTTATAGTGTCCAGTCCATTTTGGTCATGTTTCGTTTCAGTGTGTCTTGTTGATATCAGTCCCCAGTCTGTCAATGAAGACCGCCCCTGCGTGGGCAGGATTGCTTATGAGTAATTCGATGAGTCTGGGTCTGTTTTTTGGCATTTTGGAAAGGTTTTGTGCCTTAGTCAGACTTTTTAGAGGAATTATGAAAGCGTTGTGGATGCTACCCCTGCGTGGGAGCTTTTTGAGTCAGTATACTTCACCCAAGGCGCCACTGGCGGCCATGGAAGTCCTGCTTCAATGTCTGTAAACATTTCTCTGTACATATAATATAATAGATAGCTAATTTACCGAGAGAAAAAAAATATTAGATAATTTGTTTACTTATACTATTAAATATATTTTTTATTTATTTTAACAATTTTCAATAAAATTCTCTATTTCAACATCATTGACCTACATTTCATTAAAAAATAAATAAATTATACTATATATTTAGAAGATTCTTCTTAGATAGGTAACCACCTGTAACCCTACCTCACACTCATGAACCTACGGGTAACCCTGCCTCGCACTGGTAAACCTATTTAAAAGGCAGAGAAAAGGGAAGGGAAAACAAATAACCATCATGTAAAATTATGGACCTATACCTATATAAAACTTAAAGAAATGAAAAAAGAAGAAAATAAAATAACCATCATCAAATTTATTAACCTATAAAGAAATTTGGAGAAAGAAGGAAAAAATAAATAATCACTATTAAGTTTCATCATCAAATTATGAACCTATATAAAATTTAAAGGAAAAAAGAAAAAACAAATAATTATTATCCAATTTCCATTTGGAAAAAAGAGAAAAACACAAATAGCCATCATCAAATCTCTATTGTACAAATAAGAAAGGAAAAAAAAAGACCATTATCAAATTTCTACTGTACAAATAAAATAAAAACCAAATAACCATCATCAAATTTCCAGGACGGGTTTGGATGTTGCCTCGTGCCCACAGAAAATAATATAGGATAATGTTAAAGGCCGGCACGTAGAAAAAGATAGACCCTCCTGTGTGTCAAACAAAAAAAAACGAAATAACCGTCATCAAATTTCCAGGACGGGTTTGGATGTTGCCTCGTGCCCACAGAAAATAATATAGGATAATGTTAAAGGCCGGCACGTAGAAAAAAATAGACCCTCCTGTGTGTCAAATAAAAAATAAAAACCAAATAACCGTCATCAAATTTCCAGGACGGGTTTGGATGTTGCCTCGTGCCCACAGAAAATAATATAGGATAAAGTTACAGGCCGGCACATAGTAAAAGATAGACCCTCCTGTGTGTCAAATACATACATTTTTAAAAACATTTCAATGAATCTCATTAACAACATTTTCCAAAAGTACACACTAAGTTGTACCAGATTACGGCTTCTTCAACCGAAACCCTTATCTTATTTCCAGAAACCGTATCCTCCCTGAACATTCTCCAGGTTGAAGCCGCTCAAACTGAATGTATTTTGTTTCTAAAACTCCAGATCTGTTAAACAGCTCACCTCTCGAGCTTCTGTCAAGTAATTGCAGAAGTTGTATCACTGATAGTGGATTTGACTGCCTTATATAACGGAGATCAACTTGGCCATGGCTTTGTAATATTCCTCAGCCCATCCGTAGACCTCCAAATAAATTCATACTTTCAATGTTCAACCATGCAAGGTTGAGGTCGTCGATTGTTGTGATAGCCTCTATATCCTTCCCTGCCATAGCTGAGAGTAGATACTCAAATACAACTTCTTCGCAGGGAATGGTCAGGCCCAACTAGTGATCGAACCCAAACTCCTCCTCCGCCTTGCGGAGGAGCAAACCGGAGAGAGGGTGGTTGAGATAAGAAGTGGGTACGTCGAACCGCCTGCGCTTGCTTCCCACATAGACCGGAATGTGACCCTTGGGAATCTTCACCTTCTCTAAATCTGCATGTCGCCAATCCAGCCTTAAATAGCGCCATCTCTTGAGCGAGAAAGCCTTTGGAACATTGGCTATGGCATGGCACTTCCTGGCCATTTGGCTGAGGAGAATATCTTGGATTATCTCGTTCCCCTTGCTCCTTCCCATCGCTATTAAGGATTTATATTGCGAGGATAGAAATATCATCTTAACATAAATAGTATTAAGCAGCAAGCTGGACAGATGTTTTGGTTCATAATATGAACAAAAGTATAGTAAAAGATCAGCAATAATGGCCGTGCCTGAGAAATTTGAGGGATCTTAACGAAGTTCGATGGCACACCGGTGTCGCATGTCCTTCACATTCTGGAGATAAAAAGTACAGAGGGGGAACCATCAACGCTTCCAATGGATGGTGGTTGTTTTCGTAACTAGTGCAAGTGACATAAATTAGGTGATGGGCAAATATCTATAACTATGTAGACTGACTTATATATTTTTATATTAATATGAAGATATTCACTAAATTTAATCATTTATGATATTATTTTTAACAAATTAAATATTAAAAATGTAAATATATAGATTTATCAAGTTTAGTGTATTAATAATGATGAAAGTAGTTAACCTCCATAAAATTAAAATGAAAACATTATAAATGTGATTAACCTTTTTAAGAATTTAAATAATAAATATAACCAAAAAAAATACAACAAAATTGTTATATAATAAATATAACCAAAAAAATACAACAAAATTGAACAATTTTGTTTTGCAAATTTAAAGGTTCATGTTAAGCCAGTTTTTATAGCTTATATTAAGACACATATTAATAATGAATACCATTGAATTAGTTTTTTATTATTAATTTTTATTTCTATCTTTTAATGTAATTTCCGGAAGGTTAATTTGGATTTTTAATATTAATTTATGGTTTTTAATATTTATTTTATGGGTTTTCTAAGCATTTAATATTTTAATTTTTGGGTTTTTAATATTAATTTTTAATAGATTTCAATATTAATTTTGTTAATTATTATTATATTTTGAATTTTGAATAATTTTTTTGGGGTTTGAATATAATTTTTTTTTTTTTTAATATAATTTTTTGGGTTATAATATTAATTTTATGATTTCTTAAATTTTTTGAATTTAAATATAATAATCTATTGGGTTAATAATTTTTTTATACTTTCTAATATTATACTTAATATGTATAATAATATGTTAGAGATTATAATTTTAGGGTTTTCTATATTAATCTTAATTTTGATACACTAAGACACTAATATAGGATATTAAGTTTATAAAATAGCATATACTAAGTTTAATCCCTTCAATTTACAGTGTTAATCCCAAGGGTTTATTATATTAATATCTCAGATTTATGGATAGCTTGGGTTTGTAATATTAATAATCTCTTGGGTTTTAATATTAATGTGTTGGGTTTATCAATAATAATCCCTTAGATTTTTAATATTAATTCCTTTGGTTTATTATCATTTCCCTAGATTTTTAACATTAATTTTTTGGGTTTATTAATTCCTTGGTTTATTAATCCTTTGGGTTTATAATATTAATCTCATTGGTTTCTTAATTCTTTGGGCTTGTAATATTAAAAATATCTTGGATTTATGATTGCTTAACTTTATAATATTAATCATTGATATGTATAATAATATATTAGAGTTTATAATCTTCTAATTTTGCATATTAACATTATATCTAATATGTTAATATGTTAGTATAGCATATTCAGTTTATAATATAAGATATATTAAGTTGATGCCTAGTATCAACTACATTTATTAATGTGGTTGTGATAATTATAACTTACATTCATTAATGAAGGGACAACATACTAATAATGAATACAATTGAATTAGTATTTTTTATTATTAAATTTTATTTTTCTTCACATTATATTAAAGTTAATAAGAGTTGTCTAGTGAGGCCACAATTTCGGGTGGACGATGGATTCAACACCATCAAGAACCCCTTGGTATCCAAAATCTTGAAGATTGAGAGTTGTAACCAAGATTTCCAAAAAAATTTACATGTCTAAATTTCCATTGTTTGCCAACCAAAATTGTACTAAAACGAGTCAATATTCATTATCCACAAAATATTTAAAATTTTATTACATATTTCAAAATATTCCCAAAATTTCGATAAATCAGGGTAGATTTCATTTTTAGTGATCGGGCAACCATTATTTCATGTTGATTTTTGTCTGTTCACTTTCATACAATACATTTAAATCAAGAACATCTTATCTTCGTGTGGCCACGCACCAGAAACACGTTATCCCTTAATGTCTACCTGTCTGCGACAAAAACCTTTACTGATACTGTGAATGGCACATCGATCGACGGGGAGTTGGAACACGTATCCTTGTTTACATGCATGGCCTCCAGTCTGAATAAGACAATAGTTAATGGTATTTATTGACTAGGTACGTCTGAAGAACTGAGGTGACAACGTGTAACTCTACGCTTCTCATATTATTCACGGATGATGTATTTACTTCAAAGTACATTTAAGTGTACAGTCGAAATTGACACATGTGACATAAGAACTTTAGAACCAAAAGCCGAGAAGGCTTTAGGTGGACGAAATTTTTTAGACATGGGAAAGATTGTAATTAGGTCTATAGGCGTGTTTGGTTATGAATAATGGATTCAGGAAATTTTAATTCAATTATTAACAATTATCATTTGAATTGTAGGGATTTAAATGTACTTATTATTGTTGGTTAATTTTTTAAAGTTTATGGATATTTATCAACCTAAATTTAAAAAGTTTTTCAGTTTCAGACTAATCATAACTTTGTTCTTTCTATCCTTCTTCTCGTAAAGCAATCGTATTTCTAAAGTTCATTTCAAAAAAGTATTAAAATTATATTTAAACCTTTCAACACACTAAAACAACTATTTAGATCCATTAAGGATAAGATTAACCTAATGTAAGGCCTTGGAGTATACCAAATTCCTTGCTCCTATGATATAAATCCTACATTGGGAAGACAAATCATTTCTTCAAAGCCCCTCTAGAAGAGCACACCACTCAGCTTCATCATAACTATAAATCCAAATGAGTGATCACTCTCATAACTCTAAAATCCTAATTTGCTTTGACCAGGGAAAATTTTTGGCCCCTAATGCGTATTACCATTCTCGTATGATTCGGGAAGCTATTAAAATTAAAAAACACCCAAAAAACTTTAGTAGTGAAAATGGTTACAACTTAACCTAGGCTTGGAAAACTATTCATTCTTATCTTTCTCTTCTTGATCCCTCTCTTATCCCCGCCCTTTTATTCATCCTCTTCATCTTCCTCTTCTCCCCTCCTCCTTTCCCCTTGTCATCCTCCCTATTGTGATTATTTTTCTTCTTTCAATATAATCTCTCAGAATTCCCCTCCTTTTCTTTCATACCTTTCTTACCTATCATTTCCCTCTTTAATATATTTTTCTTCCTATATCTCTCTTTTTCTCTTTCCTCATAGCTCTCTCTTTTGTCTTTCCTTAAATTTTCAGTTATTCTTGTATCTCATTTTTTGTCCTCTATGTTGAGTTCTTTCTTCCAAAAGCCCCATTTTTTTTACTCTCGTGATACTTTCCCCCTTCCTTTATAAATCTCCCCACCCATTTCTCTCTATATTCCTCTTTCAACACCCCTTCGTTATAATTTTCCCCTCATTTCTTTCCATTATTATCCTTTATTTGTTTTCTAATTTGTTTCCTTTTATCCTAAACCTTTTTGTACCTTTTCAAACTTCCTTAAGTGTTTAGTTAATATCCCCATCCATCTAATCTATTCTAATTTATATTTGTTTTCATTTAAGACGATTTATTAATTTAATTGTCATCATTTACCTTTCCCACTTTTACCTTCCTTATATTATTCTTTTTTAAGAATAAATCATATATATTATGAAGTAAAATATATACATATATGTGTGCAACATCCAAAAATGTAGAAAATCCCAAAAACTGACTTCTATGAACTCATCTTCTTGGATTGGGTTATAATAGAAGCTTTATAATCATTAAAACTGAAACTTGCATCCAAAATGTATGATTTCCCCAATATATCAACATCACTAATTGTATTAGAATGACTACATAGCTTAAGAAACAAAAAAGGGGGAAAAGAGAGATTGGTTGCCATAGACTCAATCTCATTACTGTGCACAAATTCATATAAACCTATGGATCCAATGAGAAGATTTAAAGCTTCCTTTATAGACAATCTGCTTCTACATTTAGTTCCCAAAGAATATGACATAAAGAGTTTTTCTCAAAGGAGTCTACATTCTATTGAATGTGACAAAGAAGGGAGTCAATTCCAATATTAGAAACTCCAAACTTACAATTGACCTACTTAATAACCACGTTTAAATCCCCCATCACCTGAAGTCTTGCCAAACATTTTTTCTAGTCGTTTCCAACAAAAACCATAACATTGCAAATTTGACCATATTATTTGATCCCCTCTTGGGAGCATACCAATAGTACATAAAATGAGTATGACCGAAATAAAGAACCACACATACACCATAGCGAATGGGGATGCCCTTGAAAAGCACCATCAATGTAGCCCCAAGGAGTGTCAAAGTCAACTTCTATCATGATAGGGATCCTTTGCTTTTTTGATTTTGGGATCATACTTAACCTCATAAACCAACACTACGACTTTTACTACACAAACCTCAAGGTCCTGTATAAGAGTCTTGAAAAACACATAGATTTGGGGATCTCAAAATACAAGCAATTAATAAAAAAGGGATACCACAAAAGGATTTAACTTATTTTTCCACTAACCAAGCCTTGAACACATCATTCACAGTACTTCCATTCCACTTGGACTTTGGCTTGACTTCTTTCCATAAAATATCATAGACTTGGGTTACATATTTCCATTTGAAAAAAATATGCAAGTGATATACCTCACTGATTTTGCACAAAGGACACCTATTTTCCCCAATCCAACCCCGCTTGAGCAGGCATTCCAATGTGAGGGGTTTTCTACTAAGAGCTAGCCAAGAGGTGATCTTGGCCTTTAATGAAGCATTAATGCCGCAAATTACTTTCCACTGCCACTTCTTCTAAGCAACAAGCCTAGACTAACAAGCATAAGTGTGATATGATAGATTGGTAAGGCACGATGTGCATCATGTGATGCACATTGTGTTGTGTAAGGCAGGGGCCCAGGGATGGGAAGAGAAGTCACGATGTGAAGGCAAGGGGATAGAAAAACAACTAAGCATTGAAAGGATGAATGTTCAGTCATGCTCACATGTAGATAATGGAAGGTGTAAGGTCGGGTAGGTGAAGGGCTACACGAAAATAGGTAATGATTACAAATCATTGACAAAAATGATTGCAGATAAAGGAAATACAATACATACATGCAATGTGGCACAATTTTTATGAATCCTAACATTGCAACACAACTCCAAATGATAGGGAAGAACTATAAAAGTGCACGACACAAGGGAGAAAAATAGACTTCTGATAGATAATATGGTGAAAATGAAATAGGGAGTGTTATATATATAAAAAATTCCATTGATACACATTAAATGTGAATTTAATGTGACACCACAAATATATTTGTGATGAAATATGGTGATGCAAAGATGTGATGCATCGTGATGTAAACATGTGATATGATGTGGTGCAATGCACACATGCGATGCAATGCAATGCTAACATGCGATGTGACCTTTTTCTTTCATTAATTTTCGAGGTTAAAAACTTTCCCATCCATTCCAAGCCTAAGGATATGAAGAATAGTTTTAGGGGTTAGATCACATAGATGTTTAATATTTTGAAAGAGAGGACCCTAAAATGTGGCTCCTACTAGAAAAATTTAAGGGGTGTTGTAGCTCGATAAGTTAGAATGTATGTATAGAGAAAGAGGTTCAAGATGTAGATTAGTTAGAGAAAGAATTTCAATACCATAATCACCTTCCATCCCCACTAGATCATGTGGTGTAGTAAGAACCACATCATCTATTCCCACTTTTTCATGTAGAAGAAAGTGTCTTGAGGTGCAATGATACGAAATCAGAACTAGAGAGGAACCATCTTCTTCAACAAAGGCAGTTGTGGATGAAGCAACATCTTAAAAAAAAAAAGATATATTTCTTTCTCGCTCAATAGGAGAACAATTTGTTGCACAAGATCTTGAGATACTTATGTTGTACCAAAGATCATAATTAGGGGGGCGGTCAATCGGTGTGGTAACAATTTGACCATTTCACAAATTTCATTAATAAACTTTTATGTAGAAATGAATCATAACCATCAACATCATATCAATAAATAGAATAATACATCATGAAGCTATCATCACATAAATACTACATCAAGAGACCATCATAAAAACCAAAGAAGACACAAGATTTTTAAGTGAAAAAACATGGGGGAGAAAACCACTAATTCTTCTTCTTCTTTTTCTTCAATTCATTATATAGATTTACAAGCACCAACCTACTAGAGCCACCCACATCTAAGATATGCAAGTCACTATTTATAATAGGATATAAATTGATTGAGGCACCAACCTTGAAAAAGTGCAAGCAACAACTGGATATAGGCTACAACCTGATTAAGGTGCAAACCTTGATGATGAGAAAGCTTTGACTTCTTCTAGGGTCCAACCTGATTGAGGCACCAACCTTACCAATGAGAAATCTATGACTTGCTCTAGGATCCAACTTCTTCAACTTGTTCTGGACCTCTTTCCCAAATATTTCAAACTCGACCCACCAACTCTTCCAACTGTATAAATATTTATATTGAATAACCTACTATTGTCATACTATTATCAATGCCCTACCATTCAAAACTTTGCTTCGACCTACTCATCAATATGGTCACATGAGACTCATCTCAGAACCTACTCTCACCACATATGAAAAACCAATTGTAACCTACTCATTAGCTTTCAAAACGTATAACAAATAATCTAATCACCAAAAAATACAACATAAAGGTTTTCCATGCCTCTAATACTATCTGTGGTACTATCCACCACAGAGGCATGATCGTCATGCTTGTTTGGAAATTCATTTTGGGACTTAAAATGAGTCCGGAAACAACAAAAACCCATTCAAAACCATATATTAAATTAAGGGCTCTATAAAATTCCCATTTAAGGGCATGCTAGAAAAAATGAAGCTTTTCCATCATCGGTGCTAAAAAACACACACCAATGGTTTCTTAACATTCAACAAAATGAACGTAATAGTGACAAATAAAAAATTGATCTCACGTGACAACAATTGTTATGCAACTAGCTCTCAAAATATAAGAAAAGATAGATCAATGCCTTCAAAATCAGCCTCTTCAAGGGGAAAACCTCTTTTACATTACACAAATGAATAATTCTTGGATGATACAAGTGACAAAACCTCCTTTCTATATATAGGTGTCTAAGGGGTCACAATATAATCAAAGTCGACATAACAATAATAATATAGGTGCACAACAATAACAATAGTGGGCTTCTATGGGGCACAATAATAACAATATGGGGACAATATGCAAACAATAATAACAATAAGGGCTACAATGACAATAGTAATGGGGGAATCACTAGTATTATAGGGACCTAACATGCCCCTATCCTTCAAAAAAGTGTTGTCCTCAAAGCTTGAGTAGTTCTGGATGCTTCTATATAAAATTCTCACCCTCTAGTGTGGAACCTTCAGCTGGTAAGTTCTTCCACCTGATGAGATGCTCTAAAATTGATCGATTTCGTAGGCGGCAATTTCTTGCTTCTGTCACCTCTTTAGGTTCCAATATGATTTTCCTTCCTCATCAAGTTCTAGCAGTATTGTTTGAACTGGGAGTTTGTCACCTATAACCTTATTTAAGCATAAAACATGGAAAAGTGGGTGCACTTGGGAAGCTGCAGGAAGATCCAATTTGTATGCCATAGCACCAATCTTTTGGAACACCTTGTATAGACCATAATACTTTGGTGATAATTTATTATCCTTCATAGCTTGCATGAGGGACATTTGTTTATATGGTTGTAGTCGTAGGAATACCGAGTCACCTACATCAAAACTTCTGTTACTGTGATGTTGATCTTCATGTTGTTTCATTCTATTATGCGCCAAAGTGAGGTTATCATTTAATAGTTGGAGAACTTTTTTTTGATGCTCGATGTGATATTCCACTACTTGAACCTTAAAATTTTCTCTTAAATATGATGTGATGGATGGTGGATGATATCCATAAAGTTTCATAAATGGGGTCAGTTTTATTGCAGTATGGAAGGAAGTCTTATAACACCATTCAGCGAGAGGTAACCATTTGACCCATTGTGCCTACTTATCATATACAAAGCAGCGAAGATATCCTTCCAAACATTTCTTTACTATCTCAGTTTTCCCATCAGATTGAGGATGATAAGCTGAGCTATGAGCTAGCTGAATACTAAGACAAGAAAATAATTCTTTCCAAAAATTTCCAATGAAAATGGGATCTCTATCACTTACAATAATCTTTGTGTTCCCATGTATCTTTTGAATCGTTTCCATAAATGCAGTAGAAATTGTACTGGCTTTAAATGGATGTGATAATGCACAAAAGTGTGCATACTTGGTAAGTCTGTCAACTACCACCACGATGACACTCTTTCCTTCGGACTTGCGTAATCCTGTGATAAAATCCAATGAAACCCCCTCCTAATGTTGGCTTGGAATGGATAAAGGTTGTAATAGACCTAGGGTCATAGTTGTTTCAACTTTATTTTGTTGGCAAAACAAACATTCTGCCACAAAACCTTGAATATACGGTTTAAGTCCATACCAAAAAAAATCCTTCTTGACCCTGAGGTAAGTTTTCAAAAGTCCTAAGTGCCCTCTTGAGGGAGAGGTGTGCAATTCCATAAGAATATTTTGTTTGAGTTCAAAATTCTTACACAGGTATAAGTGATCTTTGTACCATAACGAATAATTTTTCTAGCTAAATGTATCACATGTACTAGGATGTTGTTGTATCTTTTGAATGAGTACCCACACTTCTTTGTCATTCTTTCATTCATCCCTTGCTTCACTTATCCAATTTGGTTGGATAATAGACATGGCACAAAGAAATGCTTTGACATCCTCATCTTTTCTTGAGAGTTCATCTGTTGCAATATTTTTCCTCCCTTTTTTGTAGATTATTTCAAATTCATAACCCAACATCTTTGTGACCAATTTTTTCTTCTCTTATGAAGATAACCTTTTTTATAAAAGTTAAGACTATCATGGTCCATTTTTACCTTGAATTGTCTTCCCATTGGATAGGGTCACCATTTCTTAAGTGCATGTAGTATTTCCAACATTTCCTTCTCATAAATAGCTTTGTGTAAATACTTTCCTTTAATTGGATGACTTTCAAAAGCAATGAGTCTTTATTCTTACATTAAAACAACACCAATTCCATTTCTTGAGGCATCACATTCCCCAACAATGGTTTTTGTGAAGTTCATGTAGCTAAGACCGATGCTTGGCACATTGCCTCTTTAAGATGTTCAAAGGCCTTCCTTGCTTCTGGAGACCATGAAAATCCATCTTTCTTCAATAATGTTGTTAGATGTGCTCCTATTCGCCCACAATTCTTAACAAACTTGTGATAATACCCTGTCAACCCGAGAAAGCCTCGTAGATCCTTTATGGATATGGGGAGTTTCCATTCCTTAATGCCTTTAATTTTGTTAGGGTCTACCTTCACACCTTCATGAGATACAAGATGACGCATATATTCCACCTCTTGCACTCCAAAGAAACATTTGGAGCTTTTTGCATATAATTGTTTCTCCTCCAATAGTTTGAGCACCATGTCAACCTGTTGAACATGATCCTTCCAAGACTTGTTGTAGATTAGTATATCATCAAAAAATACTAACACAATTTTTCTAAGGTAGGGTTTGAAAATGGAATTCCTTAAACCTTGAAATGTAGAAGGTGCATTGGTAAGGCCAAAAGGCATGACCAAAAATTCATAATGACCCTCATGAATTCTAAATGCTTTTTTGGAATATCTTTAGTCTTCATTATGATTTGATGATTTCTTGAACGAAGATCCAAATTGGTGAAGTAAATTGATCCATGCAATTCATCCAATAATTCATCAATCACAAGAATGTGAAATTTATCTTTAATAGTGAACTTCTTGAGCTCCCTATAATCGAGACACATGTGCCATGACCCATCCTTCTTATGCACCAATACTACTGGAGCAGAAAAATAACTTTGACTAGGTTGAATTATACCAGCCTCTAGAATTTATGCAACCATACGTTCAATTTCACTCTTTTGGGCATAAGGATATCTGTAAGGCCTGAAGTTTGGAGGAACACTTCCTGGAATCAAATGAATGGCATGATCATAATTAGGAATAGGTTGGAGGCCTTTGGGGGTCTCAAATACCTTCGAATGATTATCCAAGGCTTTTTGGAGATCTGGAGAAATAGATGATTCCAATGTGGGAACCTCTAGTGAACATAATTGTGCAATTACACCTCAATGTTCCTTCTTTAGAATCTTTTTCATTCTGTTATAGCTGATTATCTTTCTTGGTTTCCCTGTGATAGCCCTTAATTCAAATTCCTTTCATTTCGAATAAGATTTCATGAAAAGTTCTTAAAAAATATAATCTATTTACCCAATGATTGTAGCCATTGGACTCCTAGTACAACATCAACACCACCAAGGAAAATTTTAAGGATGGAAGTTTATCTTAATGTTTAGAAGCCTTGGCGAATCTTACTAGTCCCTAACATGCAAATTGTAAAATGTTTGGCAATATTTTAGTAAACATATTTAGATTTGTAATGATTTTATATTAGTCTATATAAAATTTTGGTGATTTTTAGGGTAAAATAATTTTATACTATAGAATGTTGGCGAATCATTTTTAGAAAAAATGGAAATTGGCAAATCGTTTTTTGGGAAAAAACATGGAAAACTAGCTCACTTGTGAATATTAGCCCCTAAAATTTTCCCTGAGCACCACCCGTTGGAATGGAAAGCATCGGGCTATTCAATACATATTTCCCCATGGATAGCTTGATATTATAACACTTTCCAGAGAAATTTATGGTTGCTTTACTTGCAACCATCACTTCACACTTTCATATTGGATATAAGAAGAAGTTCAATTCCTTGGCTATCTTACAATGAATAAAATTTTGGGTACTTCCACAATCAATCAACACTATTACCTTTTTCTTCTTGATATGTCCTTCTATCTTGATAGTTTGAGGAGTGGTAATTCCAGACAATGCATTACAAGATATTGTCAGATTCATTTCTTCTTTCTCTAGGGTTTGTTCCTAGTGTATATCATCTTCTTTTGATGTTTCTTGTTCCTTTTCTTCCTCCTCTTCACAATATATGTAAAATATTTGTTTCTCATCACACTTATAACCTTTAGTGTATTTTCTATCACAACTACAATAAATCCCTTTTACTCCTTTTTCTTCCAATTGTTGTGGTGTTAACCTTGTAGGTTGTGGAAAGCTATGGTCAAAAACACTTCCATGTTTATAGTTGTGAGTGGTAGGCTTCCTTGTGGCTATAATTTTGCTTTCCATTTTTCTTGCCAACCTGAATGCCTTCTCCAATGAATCAAGTTCCCAAAGGTGAACCTCATGTTGGATGTGATCCTTTAAAGTCCCTATGAACACATCAATCCTATGCTCCTCTGGAATATCTTTTAATCTTATATTTAGTTTTTGGAAGCCCTCAATGTGCTCCATCATTGAACCATTTTATTTGAGATTTATGAATTGGCCAAAAAAAGTGATTCTTTTTGTATCCTCATAATGTGTTGTCATTTCATTCATAAAAATTGTCCAAGTGAAAATTTGTTTATGAGAGCAAAGCCACCGATACAATACAGACTGATTTGGTTCCAAATATAAAGCTGCAATGCGTAACTTTTGTGTGTTTTTCACATTATGGAGATCGAAATATTTATCCATCTATAGTATCCATGTTACAGGATCCTTGCCATCAAACTTCTTCATATTGATCTTTGGAACATGGTGGGTATTCAATCCACTATTAGAGTCTATGAAATCATGATTAACATTTATTTTGTTCTCCTCATGAGTTTCCTTTACTAACCTTTCGCCATTATGAAGCATTTCTTGTAGAAAATTTGTCAAATATTTCTTCAAATCTTCCATGTTGCCTTTAAGGTTTTCTTCTGTACCATCCATATTAGCTTCCATGCCTGTCTTCAAATCTTCCATGTCCCATTTAAGTTTTTCTTCTATACCATCCATCTTAGCTTCCACGTCTTTCTTTAAACCATCCATATTGGCTTCCACGCCTTTATTTAAACCATCCATATTAGCTTTCATACCTTCCATCTTATCTTCCACTCTTTTCTTTAAACTATCCATATTAGCTTCTGTTACTTTTGTGAGAGTGAATTTGTTTGCACTTGGTCTCATAATTTTGATATATCATGTTGCATTTCTTCCTCTTATTCACGAGTCATGCTAGAGCTTTCAGCTTACTTACTAGGTGTTTCCATTTTCTTTCTTCGGGGAATCAATTAATAATGCTTCACTATGCCCTTTTAATTCCTTCAAACTAATTTTTCAAACCAAATTTATGCAAAATTTAAAAAAAACTACACACCTTTTTTCACATTGTAGGAGCCCAATATTGAATGTGTTGTATCTTTGTAATTTCAGATCATCAAGGGCTAAAATTGCATCCTATAGTAGTCCTCTGAATTCTATTTCCAACCCCGCAAGTCTGATCAAGATTGGATTCTCTAAGAAATATTTATGCCAAATCTCCGAGGATGACCTAATTATAGACTGGTTCAATAGAACGAACTTGTATGAAGTGCCACGTGTCACTGTTTCAACCTTAGGACCTGAAAATGGTACACAGAAAACTATAGATCATCATATCTTTGTACCATCTTACGAAATTTTAATCTGATGCTCAAAAAGAAAGTTATGGTGATTTTCCCCAGGTCACTGGTTTGAGATATATTTCTGGATTCTACAAAAACCCTAACTTCATTGGATCATATATCCGAACACATAGCAAGAAAAGATCTGAAATTTGGTCTCGAGGTTCAGTGTGATTTCAAATCAAATGGGTATATTTTCTAGCTTCTGAAACATTTCATAAAAAATATTATAGCGAAAATTCCACGATGACCTATTTGGAGCAACAAAACCCTAGAATCCAAAGCTCTGGTACCAAATGTTATGCAAATAGCTCCTTAAATAGAAGAAAAGATAGATCAACTCCTTCAAAATCAGCCTCCTCGAGGGGAAAACCTCCTTTACATTACACAAATGAACAATTCTTGGATGATACAAATGAGAAGACCTCCTTTCTATATATAGGAGTTTAAGGGGTCATAATATAATCAAAGCTGACATAACAATAACAATATATGGGCACAATAATAACCATAGTGGGCTTCTATGGTGCACAATAATAACAATATGGGGACATTAGGGGCACAACAATAAGATTAAAGGCTACAATGACAATAGTAATTGGGGAATCACTAGTATTATAGGGACCTAACAACAATCGAGACTCGAACCTAGTCTCACTTATACAACACAAACTTCCTAACAACTATGATACACGATGATCCTTACTCGACCATCCTTATTAATCATTTTATCATAGTATCTTCCAAATAAAAAATGGGGGTGAAATCCATATATGCAATGGGATCTAACATGGGAATATAATCCAATTCAAATTCGAGGGCGTGAGCCACATATACAGTGGGATCTAACATGGAAAAACACAAGCCTATTCAACTATAAGGGTGAGATTCACATATATAGTGGGATTGATTGTGGAAATACACAATCCAATTCATCTGCATGGCAATATAGAAGCCAATCCAACTCTGAGGGAAAAACGTTTATATACACTGGGCTCTAAAATGGCATTACAAAACAATTCAACTCTAGTAGTGTGAGCTACATATTCCATGGAAAGATGTAACCCAATTTAACTTTGGGGGTGCAAGCCACATATAGTGGCTATACACAAACCAAATCAATACCACAATGTTTGTTTAAGAACCAATATTCTTTTTCTATTTAGATATTAAAGAAAGAGTGTTTTAATTGACAAGGGCATGTTTTATATTTTGGTTTTGTTTTGGAATTATATGGTAAAATTTTGGATTAGATAGTTATCTTTCATTATTTTTTGGTTTTGTTCTCTTTTATATTTTGGTTTCTTTTTGGAAATAGATTGTAAAATTTTGGATTAAATTGTTATCTTTCATTATATTTTTAATGTATAAATAAATTCAAGATTCTAAAAAAAAAATGGAACATTTGAATTTGTCATCTATATAACTCAAAATTGATTATTTTAATAATTCCTGTTACATTTAAAAAAAATAAACAAAAACAAATACCATAAAGTTCCAAAAATAATTACCAAAAAATATGCATCATCAAATTATTAACACCAATAATCACGGAATGTATATTCACCCTCACAAAAGATTCAATATTTCTTATCAAAATAAATATCTATGTCCATCCTTTGTAAATTCGTCCAATGATCAATGGTGTAGCTAAGACCGGTGCTTGGCACATTGCCTCTTTAAGATGTTCAAAGGCCTTTGTTGCTTCCGGAGTCCATGAAAATTCATCTTTCTTCAATAATGTTGTTAGAGGTGCTACTTTCTTCCATAATTCTTAACAAACTTGCGATAATACCCTGTGAACCTGAGAAATCCTCGCAGATGCTTTATGGATGTGGGGATTTTCCATTCCTTAATGGCTTTAATTTTGCTAGGGTATACCTTAATTCCTTCATGAGATACAATATGACCCAAATATTCCACCTCTTGGACTCCAAAGAAGAAATTGGATCTTTTGCATATAATTGTTTCTCCTCCAATAGTTGTAGCACCATGTCAACATGTTCAACATGATCCTCCCAAGACTTGCTGTAGATTAGTATATCATCAAAAAATACTAACACAAATTTTCTAAGGAATGGTTTGGAAATTGAATTCCTGAACCCTTGAAATGTTGAAGGTGCAATGGTAAGGCCAAAAGGCATGACCAAAAATTCATAATGACCCTCATGAGTTCTAAATGCTGTTTTTGGAATGTCTTCATTGCTCATTCTGATTTGATGATATCCTGAACGAAGATCCAACTTGGTGAAGTAAATTGATCCATGCAATTCATCTAGTAATTCATCAATGACAGGAATGGGAACTTATCTTTAATAAGTGAGCTTTGTTGAGCTCCTATATCCGGACACATGCGCCATGATCCATCCCTTCTTGTGCACCAATACTACTAGAGCAGAGAAAGAACTTTGACTCGGTTGAATTATACCAGCCTCTAGAATTTCTGCAACCATAAGTTCAATTTCACTCTTTTGGACATAAGGATATCTGTACGGCCTGATGTTTGGAGGAATACTTCCTGGAATTAGATGAATAGCATGATCATGATCACGCACAGGTGGGAGACATTTAGCAGTCTCAAATACCTTGGAATGATTATCCAGGACTTTTTGGAGATCTGGAGAAATAGTTGTTTCTGATGTGGAAACATCTAGCGTACATAATTGTGCAATTACACCTCTTTCTTCCGTTTTTAGAAGCTTTGTCATACCATTAGAGCTGATTATATTTTTTGGTTTCCTTGCAATACCCCTTAATTCAACTTCCTTTCCTTCCATAGAAAATATGATGAAAAGTTCTTGAAAATTAAAAGCTATTGTACCCAAGGATTGTAGCCATTGGACTCCTAGTACAACATCAACACCTCTCATTGGAATGGAAAGCATTGGGCTTTTCAATACGTATTCTCCCATGGATAGCTTGATATTATGACACTTTCTAGAGAAATTTATCATTCCTCCATTTGAAACCATTACTTGACACTTTGGTGCTAGATATAGGAAGCAATTAAATTCTTTTGCTATCTTACAATGAATAAAATTGTGGGTACTTCCTAAATCAATCAACACTATTACCTTTTTTTTCTTGATTTGTCCTTCTATCTTGATGGTTTGAGGAGTGGTAATTCCATCCAATGCATTCAAGATATGGTCAGATTCATTTCTTCTTTATCTAGGCTTTGTTCTTGGAGTATATCCTCTTCTTTTGACCTTTCTTTCTCCTTTTCTCCTTCCTCTTCACAATCTATGTAGAATAATTTCTTCTTCGCACACTTATGACCTTTAGTGTATTTGCTATCACAACTGTAACAAAGCCCTTTTGCTCTTTTTTCTTCCAATTGTTGTGGTGTCAACCTTATAGGTTGTGGAAGACCAGCGGAAACAACATTTCCGTCTTTATAGTTGTGAGTGGTATGCTTCCTGGTTGCCATGATTTTTCTTTCCATTTTTCTTGCTAACCTGAATGCCCCTAATGAATCAGGTTCCCAAAGGCGAACATCATGTTGGATATTATACTTTAAATACCCTATGAACACATCAATCCTATGCTCCTCTGGAATATCTTTTACCCTTATGTTCAATTTTTGGAACTCCTCAATTTGCTCCATTATTGAACCCTTTTGTTTGAGACTTATCAATTGGCTAAAAAATGTGTTGCTCTTTGTATCCTCATAATGTGCCATCAATTCTTCCGTAAAAATTGCCCAAGTGATAAATTGTTTACGAGAGCAAAGCCATTGATACCATACAAACTGATTTGGTTCCAAATATAAAGTTGCCATACGTACCTTTTGAGTGTTTTGCACATTATTGAGATCGAAAAATTGCTCCATCTGTAATATCCATGTTGCAGGATCCTTGCCATCAAACTTCCTCATATCAATTTTTGGAATATGGTGGGTCTTCGATCCAACATTAGAGTCTATAGAATCATGATTAACATTTCTTTTGTTGTCATCATGAGTTTCCTTTACTACCCTTTCACCATTAGTGATCATTTCTTGTAGCAACTTATTCATATTTATCTTAAATTCGTCCATGTCTGTCTTCAAATCATCTATCTTAACTTCTACGCCTTTCTTTAAACCATCCATCTTAGCTTCTACATCTTTCTTTAAACCATCCATCTTAGATTTTGTTCCTTTTTGTGCAAGTGACAATTGTTGCACTTGGTCTCGTAATTTTGATATATCATGTTGCATTTCTTCCTCTTCTTCATGGGTCATGCTAGAGCTTTCAGGCTGCCTACTAGGTATTTGTATTTTCTTTCCTCAAGGCATCAATTACCAATGATAATTCTTTACTATGCCCTTTGAATTCCTTCAAACTAATTTTTCAAACCAATCTTATGCAAAAATTTAAAAAAAAACTAGACACGTTTTTCACTTTGTAGGAGCCTAATATTGAATCTGATGTATCTCTGTAATTTTAGATCATCCAGTTCTAAAATTGAGATCTGTGGTAGCCCTCTGTGTCCTCTTTCCAATGCCACCAGTCTAATCCAATTTGGATTCTCCAAGGAAGAGTTATGTGAAATCTCCCACATTGACCTGATTATAGACTAGTTCAGTAGAGCGAACTTGTATGGCGTTCCACGAGTCACTGTTTCGACCTTTAGCTCTGAATGATATATAGAAGAAACTACAGTCCGTCCTCTTTCTGCATCTTCTTACGAAATTTCAAGCCAATGCTCAGAGAAAACGTTATGACGATTTTCCCCAAGTCACCTGTTTGGAATGTAATTCAGGAGTCCGCAAAAAACCCAAATTCCTCAGATCATATCTCCGCAAATATAGCACAAAAAGCTCTGAAATTTGAACCTGAGATTTAGCGTGATGTCTTCTCAAATGGGTGTTTTTTCAACTTCTAAAATGTCGTAGAAAAAAGTTATAGCGAAAATGCCACGATGACATGTTTGGAGCAGCGAAACCCTAGAATCCAAAGCTCTCATACCAAATGTTATGTAACCAGCTCAAGAAAAAGATAGAAAAGATAGATCAACGCCTTAGAATTCAGCCTCTTCAAGGGGGAAACCTCCTTTAAATTACATAAATGAACAATTCTTCGATGATTCAAATGACAAAACCTCCTTTCTATATATAGGAGTCTAAGGAGTCACAATATAACCCAACCAACCTAACAATAATAATATAAAGCCACAAAAATAACAATAGAGGGATTCTATGGGGCACAGTAATAACAAAATGGGACAATAGGGGCACAACAATATTAATAAGGGGTATAACTACAATAGTAATGGGGTAATCACTAGTATTATAGGGACCCAACACCAACTCCTGCAATTCATATTTGTTTTTGGGGTTGAGGAAATGAATTATTCTAGTGGCTTCCTCTAACATGTCTCACAGTTCTTCTTTAACTCTATGTATGGCATCTGTAGCCTCTTTCAATAAGTCATTTTTTTCAAAAATTACTTGAATGGATGGCCAAATATCATTGACAGAGTCAATGATATTGACCCATAATTGTTCCTTAGCTTGGCCAAGTGGCTCCTTTAACGTTAATTATTTCTCCAAGCTCTTCATCATTTCATTCAAACTGGTTGACTTCTAAACTTCTTCCTTGTGCATAATCTATGCAAGCTTGTTATCATTCTCTAAACTGGTTATCTTTTCCTTAAGCTTGTTTATTTCTATGGTCTAAATGGACATGTCTTCCATTGCCTTGACCAACTTACTTGCCTCATCACTTGGCTAACCTGCTGTTGTTGTCGACCTTATTGTTGATGTAGATGTTGTGGCCAGTGGAGCTATAGGAGCTAATGTAGCTACCAAGGTGGATGGTACTGCAGTAGTGACTGTTGTGTGGTAGTCTCAATACTAGCTTGTTTTAACTGTATCAAGTTGTCTAACTCCTTCTCCATTTCCTTCAGTTGATCATTAAGTTGTAAAACAATGTCCATCATTTCATCTTGATGTGTTTGTTTTTCTAAGAACTCTTTTGTCTATGGGTGCTCTAAATGAGGCAATTTGAGTTGTTTTTTGAGAGGAACAATGTCCTCATTCTTTTCTTTATCAACTTCTCAGCAACCTTGATATCATTGGGATCATGTCCCAGCTCAATCACCAAGTCTTCTAGTCACTTGATTATATTATGTTTGGCTTGTGAGGAGCCCTTCTCTAGTTTGTACTGTGCAATGATATTATCTAATGAACTTTGAAGTTTGTGTGTAGTCATAGCTTTACCTGTCAAGGTGGAATAGATCATCTCACCTACCTTCTTATGAAACTCAATTTGGTTAATGGGATGAACATCCCTGGCAAAAACCTCAAAATCTATTTTCCTATATTTTGTTAATGTTTTTGGCTGCTAGACTATAGG
Source organism: Pinus taeda (assembly GCA_000404065.3). Classification (NCBI taxonomy): domain Eukaryota; kingdom Viridiplantae; phylum Streptophyta; class Pinopsida; order Pinales; family Pinaceae; genus Pinus; species Pinus taeda. Next base: position 28,610 of record APFE030664558.1, read on the forward strand.
TTGCATGAATGACATTTGGATTTTTCTTGTTTTGATGTCAAAGGCTGGCATCAACCTGTTTTGATTTGCCGGTGTCTGCTTAAAGTATTGGGCATAAGTCTCAAACTTCAACTTCTCATTCCTCAACTTTATTTACTTGTATCTATCTTTGACGTCCTTCTCTTTATCCACAGGCCTGGTGAATGAAGAAACCTCAACACTCAGCTATCTCTCAATAAGTTGAGTGTTTGATGTTGAGGGATGGTGTGTTTCTCCTGAAGTTGTTGTGCCTTTTCTCCTTTCCACCATTGTATCAATGTCAGTGATTTCCACCGAGTCAATGGTGTCTTCCAGTTCAGTTACAAGATTAAGTTTGGGCTTCTTCCTGTAACTGATCTCAAACTATTCACCTGTGGTTTCCATAGCTGAACTAGAAACTTCTTCCCTAGTTCTCTTTTCATTTCTATCTTCATTTGTTGGAGTCTATGAAATAGGAGGAATATTCATTGGTTCTCCTAATTGTGGAACCTGTAGGAAGGAAACTGTATCAATCTATTTCTCTACATCAATCAATTTATTCTCTACATCAACTACATTACTACCCATTTCTGTCAAAGTGTTTTCCAACCATTCTAATTGGTTGGAAAATCTGTCAATGTTTGGCCTGGGATGATGGATGGAAGGACCCAATTTGACCTTTAGCCTTAGCTTGTTTATGACTCCATGAGGGTCATATTGCCACATAAAATTGTTCTTGAATTTCATCTACTGTAGAATCTTATCGGCCTCTGGTCCTGCTTCCCTATTATTGCAAATAAAGGGGCCCAATTGGTTTTTCACTTTGAACTAGGTCTTCTTCCTAGCTGATAGGAAATTTACATCATCAAAATTTATAATTTGGCTAATGTGTTCTAATGCAAATATCCTCATGGGGAGGTAAGGCAGTTTGTAGGGATCCAGTTGGCATCCATATATCCTTATCTTTGTGTGGTGCTAGTATAAATACTAGTCTCCCACTTTACTATTATTTTCCAACTGTAACACCCTTTTGATCCCTTGACTGATTCTGGGTTGAGGGCTACTAGTTAGCATATTCATAACTAGATGGAAAAATGAGTCAATGAAGTCCTTGTAGGAAACAATAGTGGAGAATTTCTAGATCACTAGTGTCTAATAGATAACTAATCTTGGATTTCCTTTGGTATCCAAATTTTGGATGCTAACAGGGAATTTGTCTGACTGATAGTATAAAAACATATGAAACAATACAGATGAGTACTTGAAGACTCTCTCAGTTGGTAGTCTGGTGAACTACTCATACATTTTGTCTGCTATGAACTGAGCATAGTTATACATTGTAGCAGGAGGCTTTCCTGGGAAAAAGATGGAAAGGAAAGCAAGGACAACCTCATCCACATGTTCATCAGAGGTGTAGCCTAGAATGCATGAGAGCATGGTTATGATTTGTCTGCCCCTCTCAGAAAAAAAGGTGGCAGCATATGGAGTAGTTTATCTAGGAGTATGAAACTCCTCTATGATAAATGTTTGGAAAATTCGGGCTATCCTAGGAGGGTCTAACTTTGTGTAGAGGTCAAGCAAGCCTTCAATAGAAAGTGGGGTCTCATTTGGGCTTGGTTGGACTTGCAGCATTTGGTTAATGGATTCTGCAGTGATGGTGAATAAAACTTGTTGGTCAGGGGTGACAATGGCTCTTTGGCTGGGAATGTAGCAAGCATGACAAAACTGGATGATTTTTGGGAATGGGTGTACTTCTAGAAACAAATACTTCGGCAATTTAGAATCACAAAGGTGAATGTCATAATTTTGGTTTAAGAACGTGTCCTTACTCCAACAGTCGAGCTTTAGAAGATAGGCAGGGGAAGTTGTGTCATTTATTTTGAAGTCTCTGTCTGCTAATGCAAGGTGGTTGATGTCTAGGTGAGGGGCTTGGGAAGCCATAATTGGGTTTACAGATTTGAATTAGGCTTCGAGTGGTTTCAGGAGTGAGGTTTTAGAGGTTCTGGAACAGTGGGTTGGTAATTATAGTCTGTGAAAAGGGTTTGGGAAATACAAATAAGTTACTCTTCAATTTATGGAAGGTTTCTTAATTAATTCAATTAGTTAACCTTTCAATTTAAACTATGCATTTTCAAATTCAAGGGCCATTATATTTTTTTCCAAGAATACCTGGAAATTCATGGTTTTGCATGTAGATTGGGTTCAATGATTAATGCAAAAGGTATTGTGGCCTCAACTGTCAACTGGTTGCTTCAATTGGGTATCTAGAGGGTCTTTAGGTGGTAGAAGCTAGTCAAATTGGTTGCAGAGGTTCAGGGTGTCACAAATGGCTAAGCAACAGTTTACAGTGAAAATGCAAGAAAACAGTGAATTGGGGCTTTTTCGGCCTTTTAACAGGTAACGATCACATTTACGCGGAAATAATTAATGAACAGTGGGCAGTTTTCAATTTGGGCTGGGAGGTGGTTTTGTGCGCTATCGCACTACTTTTGTAGGGTAGGTGGTATTTTTTGTGAGCACGCGATCTAACCTGGTACCACCACGTAGCAGAACAGTGCTCAGGCAAAACTGTGAATGTTGCGTCGGACAATGAAAAAGCATGATATGGTTGTACACCGTCAGATTTGGGGGTAGGAGATCAGAGGGCTATCACACAGTTAAGCTGCATGGATAGAATCGGGAAAGTGATTTGGTGGGGCCAGGGATTTAATTACAGATAATTGTAATTAATTAGCACATAATGTCAAGTTTTTCAATATAAGTAGCGGGTAAATAAGGTGGGACCATGGGTTATGTGTGGGGTTTTTAACTACACCAAGGGTTGGTGGGTTAAAAAGGGTTGTCGGGAAACACAAAGTGGAGAATGTTTATAAGATAATGTGGGGGCATAAAAACTTAGGGTAAAGGGGTTTTTAACTACACTAAGGGTTGTCTGGAAATACAAAGTGGGGGATGTTAATAACATAATGTGGGGGCATAAAAACTTAGGATAAAGGGTTTTTGTGGGTTTTTGAGGGGGAAAGGGAAATTAATATGGGGGCGGGGGGGGGAAGTGATATTTGTAATGGGGAATGGGTTTCACACTAGAGAAAGGGGTTTTGGGAAGGGGGGATGATTTTTGAAGGGTAATTTCTAGGGAATTTGTGAAACCAAGGGGTAAAGGTCAAAATGAGGGAAAAAATGGTATTTATAAGTAATGAAGGGATAATGGGGAAATTAACAAATAAGTATGTCAGGGTGTAGTGAAATGAGGGGAAATTAGTAAAGAAGCTTGGTGAATATTCTTTCTTTCTCACATTTCCTCATGCACATGAAACATAGGCTTAAGCATGATAAATGAGCTTTTGACTTAGCAACCTTGTGCATTTGCAACATTTCTTCTACCTACTCTTTATTTACTCTAACATTTTCTCTTTATTTTAATGGTTGTATTTGAGCTTGCTGACCCTTTATTTCCTTTTCTTTTGCCAAGAAAACTATCTAATTCTAACCTTATAACTTCTAATGGCTCAGATTAAACTAATGAGCTCATTCTTATTCTCTACCTAACTATTGATCTGCCAAGGTTAAACAGTTTGGCGAGATCCTTATTCTCCATATATCAACATGAAATTTAAAGCATGAATGGGTCAAGATTAAGCTATTTGACCATCATGGATTGTGGCATTTCTGATAAGATCCACGCAATTGTATTTCACAAAGTAAATCAATGGTAGTGGCATTTGAATTTACACACTTCCATTATCTATTTGTATTTCTTTTTGGGGTTCATATTTTCACCTTTTTTATCTTTTTTCTTTGTTTTGTCCTTTGATTATTCTTTTAGGACATACCCTCTTTACATTTTTTATTTTCTTTTTAATATGGGAAACATTTTGCAGAAAGCAAAAGTATGTACAGTATTACAAGTCTAACCATAGCCAATTCAAAATTATGGTTCCTATTGTTATAGGACCCTAATAGAGTGTATTTGGAGGGCTATAAATCCAATTTAGTTTTCATTGAGAAGAGGTGACTGGTTTTGGGTTTTTGTATGCAAGTTCTAGAGGTTATAGTCGATTTTGTTTTTCGTGTAACAGGAGCATCTCGAGTCGGAATTGGGAACTGTGATAGGTATTGGAAAGTTGGTTCAAAGAGATTTCTCATGATAGTGACCAGAACTACCTACATGCACATTCCGTTTGGTAAAATTGTTGTGTAATCGACCTCCTTGGTTTCAATCCTAATAAAGCGGTCGCCCACCTTGAAAGTGGACCTGGGACGTAGTCCATCAGGGAAGGACTCCGTAATAAATATTGTTGTATGGTATGGCTATGTATATTTTGTTTTCATTACTGTTTACATATTATTTATGTTTTCTTATCTGTCACAAATTCTTCTTCCCAATTTGTTCTCACATTTTCAGCACTTTCAGTTAACATTCTATTCATTAATGGCATAATCAATACTACATCAGTTTTAACATATGACCATTCGAGATCATATAATTTGGTATCAGAGCAGGTTGTGTTTATAGAATTTGCATTGAATGTTAACCAGGTCAAAGTTGCAATGTGGAGAAGGAAGTCTTGAGAAGATTGATCCAGAGATTGGAAAGCGATGAGTCTCCATTCATAAGTCGACCATGACAGGATCTGATGTAGGTGAAAATACTCAAACTAAGATGAGTGATGAGCAGTTTCAACAAGAATTCTTGACTATGCAGCAAATGTTGGGAGAAATTTACTACGACAAGAAGGTGATAGATGCAACTTCTTCTTCAAAGACAATGAAGAAGGACAATGGTAAAGGCAAGGCTTATAAACCACCTTCATCTCCATCATCTCCATGATCCTATTCTTCTTCTTCTTCTTCTTCTAGTGCAGAATCTGAAACAGAAAAGAAACCAAAGAAAACATCTCTTTTGAAACTTGATGTAAAATTTGAGTTACCTATTTATGATGGTGAAATGAATCCTGAAAAGTTAGATAACTAGATTAAGCAGTTAGAAGTGTATTGTCATATTCAGAACATTTCAGATGATAAAACGAAAATTCAATTAGCTACACTTAGAATGGGGGGAAAGCTTTAATCTGGTGGGAAAGTAAAACTCACATACATGTAAAGTGAAAAGGAAAAGTCATCTTTTCATTGTCTAAGTTTTTAAAAGCCCTTAGGAAACAATTCTATCCTTTAGGATACATGCAGCAAGTTGTTATTGATTGGCGGAATTTGAGGAAAAGTAAAGGGAAGAGTGTTCAGAAGTTTAGAAAGAAAGCATTAGTGCTCGGTATTTCATTGGTACACGTGAAAGTTTATTAAAATACATCGATAATTTACATTCATATTTGCATCATACATTATTAATGTTTAATCCTGATGATTTTGATGAAGTGTGTGTTCAAGCCATACATATTGAATCAGGTGGAAGACCATTCAATTTTTCATCACAATCATCCAAAGAGTTGGAAATCAAATATTGCAATGACAGTAAGGGGAAGAATAATTTGAAGAGAAAGAAATCAGTGATAGCTTAGAAGGAAAGACCTACTTGTTCTCATTGTCAGAGAATCAGACATGATGAATCTAAGTGTTGGAAACTTCTTCTAGAACTTAAGCCCGAAAAGTTCCTTAAGGAGAAGGATGAAAAGAAGGCAATTGCAATAGTCCAGCAAGATCTAGGTTCAGATTTAGTTGATGAAAGGAGGATAACTGCTATGGTTATGACAAGTAAAACTTCTGACACTTGTTCAAGTTCGAATACTATTGCATATTCATCAAACATAAATCCTTCAAATGAGGATAAAAGAGTTGAATTTTTTAACATAAGTATAACTTCTAAGCACACAAAGATAGATACAATGTTTGACTGTGGATCACAGGCCAATTTAATATATGAATATTTAGTTAAAAACTTGGGTTGGGAGACACAGATTCATCCAAGACCTTACCCATTAAGATGTCTAAATAAATAAACTCAAATAAAAGTCACAAAACAATGTCAATTAAGATTTTCCATTATAGCTCATTACATCGATGAAGTGGAATTAGATGTGATTCCAGTAGACATATGTGGAGTCATCTTAGAAATTCCTTATCTTTATGATCGTGATGTTGTGTTTTATAGAAGGGAGCATAAATATCACCTTAAGAAATATGGGGTTGAATTTATTGTCGGGGCACATCAAAGTAAAAATCACTTGAATTTAGTTGTTTCTAATCATATGAAGCAATTAATAAGTTCAAATAAGAGATTTGTAATCATGTGTGTTAAGGAACAACATAAGAGTCAACATCATGTTTGTTCAAGTTATGAGTCCCAGTTTAAAGATAGTTTGATAAAGAGGTAGAAACTTAGACTCTAGTTCTATTTAAAGAAATCAAACATCTTATTGATAAGCAGGGAATACAACACAAATTACAGTTTGTTCATAAAGCTCCTCTTCCTAATGTCAGAATAAATCAATTCATTTGAAGTTTGGAAATTAACAGATATAAGGATACAGGTCAGTATATGGGAAAGTCAATGTTCAATTTCTCTCGTATTGTGTCACCAATTCATGTTTCAAACAATTTGGAAGCCTCTTTTTAAGTGGAGAGGAAGATTATTTGTTTTCATATCAAAGCCTTTCCTAAAGCAGTGTCAAAGTGTCTAAGGGAAACTTATGCATTAGGGGAAAGTTTTAATCAACGGAAACATCATTTAATAAATGAAGAAACAGTGATTCAAAGAAATCAACGCTAATTCAATACTTTCAAAGACAAACTAAGTTGCAGTAGTTTCCATATAGCAGTTTGATGGGTTTATTGTAGCAAGTTCACTTAGTAATAAGGAATCAGGAAAGTATCACAAGTCAAGTAGCTAGTTTGATGTCAAAAATGTCTTTGATTGTCTCTGTTATTCCACAAAATAGATTGTTAATACATGTCAATGGTATTGAACAATATCATGTAGACACTAATTTCAAAGATGATTATGAATCACTAGATCATGGTATTTCGTGGAAAGAAATCAATTGACATGTTCATAACAGGTTGTTTGACCATCGCCGCAAGTTGTACATATTCTAGATGATGGAACATGTTACCAACATAAAATGTGCCATGGTCAACATCATCAGGGTCATCACTTCCAAGTGGTTGATCGAATGTATTCGTACATCATCAGGGCAAGGTGGAAAGTGAGGGGGCTCTACCCTCATCGACTATTTGTCTAGTAAGACCTTTGTGGTCCAAAATCTTTCAAGTGGAGAGGATTGATCTAGGAGGATCTCTTTAGACCAGTTACACAGGTTCAATGTCATTGTCAGCAATTCAGTCCGGCATCATTCAGTTTCGACAGTGTTGTTTATGGTTCAGGTTGTTCAGGTGATGTAAATGGTTTTCATGGTGATATGGTTTAGATTTGGTTGTTGACATGTTGGATGTCGTCAGTTCCACCTTTTAAAGTTTGGTTGTCGTCATCATGTGAAATTTGTCACAAATGTCACTTTGTAACTATTTGATGCAAATGGTTTCTTTTTGATGTAATACAAACCTAAACCTAGAACCTAATGTAAACATTCAAAAATGCATTAAACCTATGCTAAAACCCTAAGTTCTAAACCTCTAGAAACATATTAAATTACAAACCTATGTATTAAACCAACATAAAACACATTAAAACCTAAACCTATGTGTTATAAACCCTATTGACATATAATAAACATTATAAGCAATATAAATTTAATAACAGTCATAAAATTGCGGGCCTAAACCATGCGAGGACCATTGTTCATATGAAAAGTGGAGAGGTCCAAACCTTAACCGCAGTCCCTAACCGCGGGGTTAGACCATGTCGGAGACTGCAGGCGGAGACTATTCCATGTAAGCAACAAACAATAACAGTCGAGAGATAGTAGTTATAGTTTTAACTGCAGCAAAGATGTCAAATGCAGGTAGCTGTCGAGAGTAATCTGCAGCATGTGAGCGGAGTTGATAACCGTCAGAGCACTATCATCTGAGACTATCAGGGCTCAAGGTGGAGGTGGTAGCCTGCAGTTAGACCGCAACTAGTCACACGTAACAGTCCACCTCCTCCTCTTGGTTAGCAAGCCGCCAGCGGTTATTATTTAATATAAGGTTTATTTATGGGTTTTGTTGCTGGTTTTTGTTCTAAACTAATGCAAAGAAAATGCAATCTTATCCCTAGGTGGCCACTCATGACATGGCTGAGACCCTTAAACACTAATTCCATCCTATTCACTCCAAAACTCATCAAAAAGGAGTTAGAGTGTATCTGGAGGGCTATAAAGCTATTTTTGTTTTCATTGGGAAGAGGAGAGTGGTTCTGGGTTTTTGTATGTAGGTTGTGGAGGTTATAGTCGATTTTGTTTTCATTGTGACAAGAGAATTCGGAGTTGGAATTAGGAACTGTGATAGGCATTGGAAAGCAAGTTCAAAGAGCTTTTTCATGACAGTTGCCCGAAGTGCCTGCGTGCACATTCAATTTGGTCAAATTTCTGTGTAATCGACCTCCTTGGTTTCAATCCTTAAAGTGGTCACCCATCTTGAAAGTGGACTTGGAGACGTAGTCCATCAGGGATGAACTCCGTAATCAATCTTTTTGTCTAGTATCGCTATGTATTTTCTGTTTTCATTATTGTTTGCATCTTATTTATGTTTTCTTATTTGTCGTAAAGTGTTCTTCTCAAGTAGTTCTCACGTTTTCAACACTTTCAATTAACAATCTATTCATTAATGGTATAATCAATTCTACATCAGTTTTAACATATGATCATTTCATATTAGAACCCAATGAGTTAGACTCTCCAAGTTCCTCTTAACAGTGTGAAAAAAACTTTCACACTCAGTTTCTTCTCTCTCTTCATCTCTGCCATGACACCTATGACTTGCTATTCCCTTACGTCTCACTGGTCCAACATTTGTGTCCTGATCATTTAATCTTGTAAGATTTTTCTTTCACGAAACAAATTTTTGAATGTCTTGAGATTACATTTTAAAAATCCAAAAAACTGAATAAAGTTAATATCAAAATTTTTACCAACATCAGCCCATGCGTCTTCTAGTGGAAGTGCTAGCTCTAGGTCCTCTTGGAACGCCACACCTTCACAGGGGTAGTCATCTACAGCCACAACATTTTGCTCCCACTAGTGGAAGAACTCATCATCAAAGGTTTTTGGAGTGACTTTTCCTCTACCAAGTCACCTCATTAGATCCACCCATCTAACCATCTTGGGATATCTAGGATTGTAGATGGTAGTAGCTACTTTGGATCATAGCGTCGAAATCCACTCAAAGGAACATGTAAAAGATTCTACCATATCCAAAGTTATTCATCTTCCCATATATAACTAAAGTCAATTATTTCTTCATGATAATCATGAGCATTGTGCATGAATCATAGACCATTGGTATCAGGCATTCTACTACCAAGAACATAGAATGTTGTGAATCCTAATGTAGTGAGGCCGAACCTGCTAATCTGGGAATAGTAAAGAGGATGATTTTAATTGGTAAATTTGTGATTTCCTTGGTTGGAACCTGTGATCCATCTTTTCTATATCTAGTTCACAATATACGGAAATGTAATCTTCGATGTTAAGGCCCCAATGGACCCTTCCTTTTAGATCAATTGCTTCCCCCCTTCAGGAAAGTCCTGTTATGAAGTATATGTCCTCTACTTCGATCCATAAATGCATATCATTTATGATGAATTTTACCTGATCTACATTCCAATAATGAACTAACATCTCTATTAGTAGAGTTTTTGTCTTCATGTTGGCCATCCTGAAGAATTTAAGTAAACCATAATTTTTTAATACATCCAATGATTCTTGATCTCCCAAAACCGCATTGTCAACATTTGTATGCCCTCTCTCTCTCCAAATGATGGACATCTTGCAAAATTGAAAGATTTTTTCCATTAGAATTTTGGATTTTCATTTTCATCTACGTGTATGCTATTTTTCTAAAGAACAGTAGCTTGCGTGCGCAACTTTTCCTCTGAAAACTCGCATATAGGGCTTTCTATACGTGGTTTTGATGATATCGACCAATGTACATGCCGAGAAGCATTTAAAATTAAAAAAATCTTCTTAAAATTTGTACAAAATCTTGAAATTTTGAGTCAATTGAATGAGGTTAAGGGATATAATTACCTAGAGACCGTAGCTGTTGAATTCGTTGGACAATTTGATCGATGTGGTTTGCCCAAATTTGCTCCAAGAGCCCACTTCTCAACACTTGAATGGTAAAAATTAGTTTGGGTGGGTTTGAAAAGTCATTTTATAGCCAATTTTGAAAACCCACTTTTCTAAAGATTAAAATTTTTATTTCTATAATCTTATGAACTTTTGACTTTTTGCTTGAAGTGTTGGGAAAGGTTGTTTTTTTAGGCAATTTAAGACTTAGTGATGTTTTTTCTGCTCCTTCAACTCCACAATTGTTTACCTATCATGGAAAGTATCATTTTCTAAACTAGAAAATAGGTTAGACATATCACTTTTCCATTGCAATATGCATCTTAACCTCCTACTACAATATTTAGCCACAGGTTCAACCGCATTATGTTGTAATTTTTAAACCACTTTCACTTGTCATCTTATAAAGTCATAACATAGTGGTATATCCTTTCCTTCCATGGTATTCCTAGTTAGATCATCACTGACATATGTCACCCATGTTGGAAGTATTCTTTGGGATCAGGATTCCTCTTTAGTCCCACCATGACTTTGCATTGAAGCCTCAATCTTCTTCTTCTCCAGTATTTTCTGGCTTTATACCCTAGAGGCTCCCATGTGTTAAGTTGTACTATTTCATTATATTTTGACTACTTATACCTCTTTTTGCCTTAAGCCGACTTCATTTGGACTCGTATATAAGCCACTTTTGACCACAACCTTTTGCAAGTTCAAACCACGTATTCATTAGCCTTTGCAATTTGACACATATTGTTTACATGGAAAGAACATTTCCTCGAGTGTTGATGACCAAAATCTGCCACCTTGCATTAAGCATAGGATTTTTTCTATCCTAGGAAGTAGTGTCCCCTTGACACTCATTCTTTCCACTGTAATATAGGCATTCTTTTAGTCCTTTTCAAGATTTAAATATGAAAAAGACAAAAAAAACAAATATTCCAAAAAGAGCAGGAACAAGACAGTTTCTTCATCATTTGATGGTAGCTAGGGTCAGTTGTGTCACCCTTGAACAAAACACTTAAAATGAGTCTTTCCTTCATTAGGATGGGATGTAGTGTAGCTTTACAGAATTCATAACCTTGTTCATGAGTCAGTCCTCCTCCAGTTAGTTATCTCTTCCAATCCGATATGAGATTTTGTTAACGCCTCCTACATTACAAACTTATACAAAGTTATTTCATGTCGACATAAAATTACATTGAGTCATAGTTTTGCTCAAGGGATGTAAACCTATTGTCGACCATTCTACAGTGTCTCTTGATTAATTTATGGTGTCCATACCTAGTTTTTCAAATTACCTTCAGTGTCACATCAGCTATTTGATCCTTCACTCGTGCTGGTTAAGCAGGTCCCGATTGATTTCTTACTGGTGAGTTTTATCTTATCAAGTTTGACAAATTTCTCTTAGAGTAAACCTAGAGTCAAACCTTGGCCCGATTTACATCATTGATAGGTGACCTTGTCCTCAACATCGATCAGTATCATGGGTCTTTAACTGAGTGGTTTCTCTTGTGATTGAAACCAACATACATTATCACACTGGGATTTTTGCAGTACCTTGGTTTCCATTTGACCCTATTGGTGGATTCCTCACCTTTGTGTCAGATTTCATTATTGGTTGGTTCAAAGTATTTATGCCATGTGCCAGCCACATCTCGTGTATGCTGGAAATGTACTTCAAAATGATTACTTCATCTCTCTTCCTCCTAGTTTTTCCAAATTTTTGGCCTACGGGTTACACTCATGCTCATTGATGTGGGATGCCTTAATGCCTTCCTTCCATTGGATATTTTCCCATAGACTCTAACTCATTTATTTAGGAATAAGTTCTAGAGTCCTTTTGTCTGTACCTTATGGTTTGCAGTCATTTGTAGCAGAGTCCTTCACTATCGACAATGAGAATACATCAATCTATCGTGACTGATAGTTTCTTTCAAGTGTTTGACTTCAACACATATAGTTGCACTTGTTAGATTGTGCTAGGGTACCTTAACACTCATTATCATTATTGGTGAGTTGTATTGCATTTGTTAATGATATACATCAATGTCCAGTAATCAAACTATTTCTCACATGGTCGACTTCAGATTATCTATTCCCATAGTGTAGAAATGTACCATCTGTAGTTGATGAAGACCTTGGGTTGTGTTAGCATCATGGTTCACCTCACAGCCCCTTTAGTGTTCTACCAGTGACACCTTCCACCTTATATGTTGTAGTCCTTCACAACAACATCCTATATGTTGGCACCTAATTTTATGTAGTACCACTATTCCACCTTTATGACTTGGTACTTTTATGAGTATTAGTTATGTAACATCATTAATCAGACATTATTCTTGCATCATTTATCAGATATTCATATATATGTGATATTGAGACATATTTATGCTATGTTCTTTTGCAGTTATGATCTAATTATCCATTATGCACTCTACAACTCTTTCTATTGACTTACGTATACATTTTGGATCCTCTTTATAATTGATCAACAAGCATGCTTTATTACTTTTGAACATGGGTATGTCTGCCTTATACATGATTTCCTTTTTGACTCCTTTCTATAGGTATTCGATGAGATGGAATTTAGTGATTTTCTCTCGGGTTTTTGGATGACTCCTCCACTTGATAATTAATATATTTTTACCATCATGTACCCCTTCTGACCTCATATATTAGGGGGCATCTATTATAGCATAATTTAGCACTCACGTAGGCTTGATGCTCTTATATTGCCTTGGGTAGCCTTTTCCCATGCAAACTTGATCCTTTATTAAAAAATAATATTTCAAACTCCATACGTTACTCTACCCATTCAAAAGCAAATACATATGCAGGTTCTATAAATGCATACCCATATATACCTTTTTAAATATGAAAAAAAATACATTATGCTATTATTTGGGCGAGGTTCATGGGTTTTACCAAGAGCCTACCTACAAGAGTCGGTAGCACAACTAAATTAGTAATTTCAGGTGGCATATATACACACCTTGGGTAGGCCTAAGAAACATAAGAGAAGGGTTATCAAAATTATACCTATTTTTCTCCCAGATCAATTTTGGTTTTCGCATGCCTCCTGCACTCCCAGTCTTTATGGAAACCCTTGTTTCCTTTTCAGAGATGTTCATCATCTTTATAACATCTCCTTGCAATTGTTAGAGAGGTTTCTTCATAGCTCAGGTTGGACGGGTTCGGAGGAAGGCTTCGTCAGTGCTTTGGCCTAGATCAACTTGTACCTTTCTTGCACCTATTGTTGATTATCAATAAAGAGGCTCATGTCTTGTTCCTGATATGTTATTGTTTCATGAAAATAAATTTCCATGTTTATATATGATGATATAACATATATTTTTTGTATGCACATTAAATTATATATCATGTGTATGCTTCTCTGAATTGATTTGCAGGTTTGCTTAATTCTAGAGGAAGCACAGGGTTTGGACCCTATGGGAGCATCATCAAACATAGGACATTTAGGTAAGTTTCCAAGTCCACATTTAATATTTCACATGTTTGGTATGTTTGCTTGGTTGTTTCTTGTTGAATTTCATGTTTTTATCTATTAGGTTATCAACCCTTACCTTAGGGAACTTTTCCTGCTGACAATACAAATAAGATGTGGTGTATAGAGATTTGAAATATTTTATTAAACATGAATTCCTACCAAAGGGACCTAAGAATACAGAGTTTGAACTAAAGGAGGAAGAATTAGACTCTGCAACAGAACAAGAAGTAGAAGAGGAAGAGCCACACACTCTAATTTTGAGAAGATTAGTTCAAAAGAGAAGGCATCCAAAAACATATAGTCCATATGATTTATGTTCAAATTTTTCTTTTTCTATTACTGACAACAATCCTAGAACTATCAGGGAGCAAGTGGATTCAAAAGATGGAAAACTCTAGAAGGAGGTAGTGGTTGATGAAATGGCATCTTTGCACAAAAATGAGGCTTGGGATTTGGTGGAGTTGTTGGCTAGAAGGAAAACCATTCGCAGCAAATGGGTGTTTAAAAATAAGATGAATGTAGAAGGCACAGTGGACAAATACAAAGCTAGGTTGGTAGAAAAAGGTTATTCCTACGTGCGGGGAATTGATTTTGGTGATATTTTTTATCCTATTTCCAAGTTAGCTTCTACTAGATTAATTATATTCGTTGTTGCTGCTTTTGATTTTGAGGTAGAACAGATGGATGTGAAGACACCATTTCTTCACTTGGATCCGGAAGAAGAAATCTACATGAAGCAACATGAAGACTTTGTGGTTAAGGGTAGGAAAGAACTAGTATGTAGGTTAAAAAGTCTTTTTATGGGTTAAAATAGTCACCAAGGATGTGGCATCAAAAATTTGATACATATATATGGGGACTTGGCTTCACATGGAGCAAAGAAGATCACTATGTGTATTTTAAATTAATTGGTGACCATGTTATTTATTAGGTATTCTATGTGGATGATATGTTTCTAATTGAAAATGACAAAGAAATTATCTAGGATTTGAAGAGACAGTTATCCTCGAAATTCAACATGAAGGATATTTGTGCTACAAACTATATTTTAGGCATGGAAATTTAACAAGAATAGGAAAAGAGGAAGCTTTGGTTAAACCAACGGAAGTATGTTGAGACTGTTTGGTAAATTAATTGTTCTTAATTTACTTCATTAATTGTCAACCAGGATTAGTGTACTTATGAAATGTCAGTGCACTATATATGCTAGGATTATTTTTGTGAATTAATTGATTCTAGAAATGAAACTAATGGACACAATTTGGAGAATAATTATGCACATGTTATTTCAATCCAAAGTTATATTAAATCCTAATTAATTGAATTGAAATTCACTACTCTGCAGAATTTGAGAATCTATCTAAATTGTAGAATTCAAAATTTCTCCTAATTGTATGAGAGGAAAATGCTTAGAAACCAAATCTCAAGAAAGAAACAATGTAACTATATTTTGCAGAATTCAAAGCATTCTACACTAACTTGCAGAAATAAAATTTTATACTAAATTGCAGTAAGGAAATTCTATACTAATTGCATGAAAGAGAAATTGAAATAAAAACCATCTAATTCCTATTTGAAGAAAATGAAATGAAAATATTTACAACTTGAGAATGATTACTTGTGTGCATATTTAGCCTCTAAAGAGTGTTTCATCAACATTTAAGAAATTGAATAAAGCTACAAATTAATTAAGTGCTAGAAAGAAGATGCATTCAATAATTGAAATCTTTTTAGTGTTTTTTTGTTTATGAGTACTATGCAATCAAAATGAGAATTATAAAAAATTTAATTATAATGGAAATGAATTCTGAAAGAAACTATAACACTAAAAATAATCAAAGAAAAACAAAACCATAAACAAAACGTCATAGCTCAACAGTGGGCCCTCCTGAGAGTGCAGGTCATCTAGTAATCAAAATATCTTCATGCATGCATTGAGAATAAAGTAACTTATATTAAGTTAGAACAAACTATCATTGGTATTCACAGTAAAAAAATTATAAACTTAGTATTTGAAAAAAACTTATGTCTTGGGTCTCAGTTTACAACCTTTATCCAAATTTCATAAAATGATTTAATATTTTTAAGCTGACATGGCATGAGTTATTTTGACATCTACGAAATAGATTCAATTTGAAACTCAATCACTTTATGACTTTCTATTGAAAGAGAAATTCATAGGAGAATCATCTCGATCCAAAATCAAAGAGTTGAACAGGTATTCAATGTTGCTCACTTGATGTTGTTATATTCCTCCGATACTTTTATTTGGTTGTTACACGTTGTTTTTAGAGTTTGACTAGGAATTTAACTTCTGGATCTCTCAATCCACGTAGCCTGCAAAGTTATGTTGATAGGTGGTTATCCTTATGGTAGATAGTTTTCATCTCCAGGTAGTATTCGTCCATTTATTGAAGTGGTGCAACCTTTCTAACAATGAATATTGTTGTCATTATGATAAATGTGTTGTACTTGATGGCAACCTACTTGTAGCATAACAACTCACTTGTACATGGTCACAAGATGAATCTACAAAAGAGATATCAGATGTGACAGAATGCATGAAAGTAGTATTTATAGATGTGATGAAATGCAGGGCAGCTTCAAGGAATCAGTTCAGAAGGCAACTCTCTCAGATGAAAGATCATAGCAAGTAAACAACAAGAATGAAGAAAGAAAGGTATACGTAGGTTCACTATATACCAAGTCACATATACACACAGGTTCACTATATACCAAGGCACGTATAACGTACACACACATTTTCACAAAAGGAAAGGTGCGTACATGTCGGAAAACTAAGTTTTGGTGTGTGGTATTTGGACCATGGTCTTTTGGTATTGGCCCATGGTATTTGGTCCGAGCTATTGACCCCAAGTATTGGGTCCAAGGTATTGGTCCTACGTGGTTTTGGACCATGGTATTGAGAGAGGCCTAAACCTATATAAGGAAAAGAAGATAATTAGGCCAATGGGCAAGTGTGCAAGTAATGAATATCCAATGAAGTATCGGCACCTACGTACTAGTAAATATATCGGCTAGTACAAGAGCTAGGCAGTTGTAGCTCCCTTTCAGTAGAAGCTAGAGAACGAAAGATGGTTGTAGCCTTCTGTAGGTAGAAGCCTGCGTACTGGTATGAGTCTGCACCAGTACATTGTTGTAAACATATTTTTTTATTAAAAGAAGACAGAGACGACAGCAGCAGGTGGTTTTTACACACAATGGGTTTCCACCTTACATCTTGGTGTTCATGTGTGATGCTTATGTGTGATGGTTCTTTCTGCTATTAACTGCACATGGTTACTATTTAATTTTTAATAAAGTATTGATACTCAGATTAAAGATCAACATATGATGAATTAACAGAATCATTAGTTTGCCGGATATAGGGTTGTTTCCTTAAACACAGTTGCGTACACATGTGGGTTTCCTTCATTGAAGTAGCGTATATGAAATCGAGTAAGAAAAGAAAAATATTATTGACTTGACTAATACTGATTCACCCCCCCCCCCTCTCAATATTATTTCCAGCAATTGGTATCAGAGCAAGTCCTTTGGTAGAAGCTTGATCGCTTGAAGGAGATCCGTAGAACAATGGGAAAGATGTTAAAGAAGAAAGTGCCTCAGAAGAAGAAGACATCTCAGAGGAACTATGATAGTGGGAGAATCGATTAGGGAATATGTGGAAGCAACACCTCAGATTCAAAATCACCTTAGAATGAAGATGAACAAAGAAAAGAACTATTAGGTATGAATTTGTTATCCTATGGTGATACATTTCTCCATCCATTTGAAGATGATGAAAGTAATAGCAAAACAACTGAATTTTCTCTTATGGGTGAGGAAGAAATATATCAAATAGAGGTAGAATTCAAAAGGCTTGCGAACAAAATTAGAGATCAACAAGATCTATTGGACAAAAGGGAATGTGCCTCCAAAGAAGAAGCTACCAAACTAAAAGCTCAACTAGAGGAAGGAAACAAGATAAGGAAGAAATTCAAGGAAAAGGAAGATCAATGTCAGAAGCTATAGGATGAAGTGACATCATTAAAAAATGAAGTAAATGAAAGGAGCACAACAATCAAGAAACTTAGAGATAGATCCAGTTATTATGAAAGTCTTGAAGCTAAGATCCTCTCGCTAAAAGAAGATCTTGAAGAATCAAGTAAGTAGAATAAAGAACTACTCCAAGCTCTTGAAAAACAACAAAACAAAGTTATTGAATTAAGACATCAGTTGGAAGAAGGAAGAAAAGCTGAAGGAATCATCAAGAAGCAATATCTTGAAAAGGAAGAGAAACATCAAGTTGAGGTAGATATTCTAAAAGATAAATTATAAGAAAAGGATAAGCTCTTATGATTTCAAGATAGTACTAAGATCGTAGATGATATTCTTAGTAGTCAAAGGTATCCTGCTATCAAAACTGGTCTTGGTTTTCATGAATCTGCTAAAGGTGAATCTAGTTCACAAAGTAAGACAAGGAACTCTAATGCAAAATCTGAAATTCTCAACAAGGAAATGAGAGGTAAATCCCATCATCAACCAAGGGAAGAAATTCTTCAAATAAAATCTTTTACTCCTAACTATGGAAGTGATAGTCAGTTATTTCCTCAAATGAATAATGTTGAATGTTATGTATGTCATAATTTTGGACATGTTGCAGCTAGATGTAGAAGAATAATGGTTCAATACCATCACACAAAAAGATCATCACGTTCCAGGTACTTTAAGAGATATTGTTTTGCTTGCAATATGTTTGGTCACAAAGCCATTGACTGCTATAGAAGGAATATGAAACATATGAGATGTTATGCATGTAACAAGGTTGGACATATAGCAAAGGAATGCAGGAACAAAGTATGGGCACCATACCAAAAGGAGAAAGCATCATCACACTTAAAGATATGGAAGAAGAAGGAAGTACAATTAGAAAGATGTGTCACAGCACAATGTACAGACATGACAGAATCAGAGGGAGCTGAAAGTGTGAAACTTTAGCATTCTAAATCTCATACGCAAGTTTCATGAAGAGAAGTTGCGTATATATGTCAGTTAGACACTGCACAATCATGTATATGTTAATCTGAGGAAAAGAAATGGGACAGAGGGTCTGATATGGTTCAGTCAATTATTTACTCCGTTTGATGATGATTACAATCTGTTGATAATATGTGGAAATGTATTGATACTCATAAGATGTTTTTTTTATCCTCAAAAGTTAACTTGATGTATATCTGATTGATGATGATGCCTTGATACTTCTTGTTGATATATGCATGATCAAAATTGACAGTGAATAGATGGAACAGGTTCAGGAGGAGAACATGTTATGCTTCTAATAAAGCATTGTTGGAATTATGTTTATAAGTCTCTAGTACCTAATCAATAATGATGATGCTTATATGGCTAAATAATACATCTTGCTATGATATGGTTATGAGTTGCCCATGACAAAATCTCATATGATTTTTGGGGTCACATAGTTGGTCTTCAGATTAGATTTTTGGGTGATTCTCTAATGATGCATATATGTTGTTTACATGGTGATCTTCATAAGGATAAGGAGAGGATCCCTATAGTTCTTGGCTCTCACATGGTTGAGGATTATTGTTGTTGATGATATCAAGAAGTCTTAACAAAAGATATTGAGCTCAAATTTTTCTAGATACATAGTTCTATATACAGTATGTTGGATACATGGATGACTACTCAAAGTTGTAGTGTTGGTGGACCAAGATAATGGAGTTATTACAAGTCACATGAAGACATAGCTATTTGAAGACATGATGATGATGAGTTCTTACCTAAATGATGATAGGTTGATACTCACATATGTTGATTGATGCTTATCAGATGTGGGATGTTCCCGAGTGATGATACATGGATGGAATAAAAGATCATGCATATCTTGATGATGATGTGAAGACTATCGTGTTTTTCACATATGATATAATGTGAATAATTTTTTATGACATTTACAGAATTAATTCATGGAAGGTTATGATAATGCTCAAGATCAAGAGGATGAGTTGATATCTATATGAAGACATACCTTGTCTCAGGTTGATGATATCTACATTAATGTAGATATACAGGTTGCTGGTCTGGATGTTGTTGATAGATGCTTATGGAGGAGATCATACATTGTGTATGATAGCTGATGATGACTATAATGGTCTTGTTTAGATATTTGGTCTCTGTTATAAATATCATATATATCATTCAATGTAAAGGTCATATCAAGACCGATGATGTAATAGTTGTCTCCGTCTATTGTAGTCTTCTGATGAATCTCTTTTGGTCATATGATGTAATTTGTACCCCCACTATGCATGGGAAGGATGATGTAATATTTCAGTCATGTATAAACAATTGGTATCTAGTATATCCCCACTTGGTTGGGTGGATGAGTCAAGTTTATCCCCACTTGGTTGGGAGAATGAATGTATGTATGAGTCATTGGTGATAGGGGGAGCATGGATGATACAATACATCTCAGCATGAACAAAGGGGGAGTTCAATCAAATAATTTAGCATGTGCCTAGGGGGAGCATGATTAATTTTCAGCTATTCAGATATGAAAATCTTTTGCTTTTAGGGGAGAAGATCTTTGTCTGCCCTTTGCCGTTCATGTCAAAGGGTGAGAGTGACTTGGTGCTTTTGTTTCCATCAAGTCCAAAGGGGGAGATGTTTGGCATTATGATAAATGTGTTGTGTTATCTCAAAATCAGATACCTGATAGGCTGCTGGTCAGGTTGACTCTAAGTAACTATTTCAAAACAAGATTTTGACTAAGGCTTAGCCTCCTTAGCCTGAGAGGGCTCTCTCAAAAGGGTTATTGATTTTGATTTATGATAAGATGGCTAACTCTTGTGGTGTAACAACATAGACAAATATAATGGCTGGACAAACATTTCATAAGTTCCCATTGGGCCTATGGAGTCAATCATACTTCAGTAAACAAGGACACTACCTTTGCATAGAAGTCAGGGCACTTAGCATTTAAATGTTCAGAATACAACTTGCATAAAACCACAGTTCACACATGCATACAGGAAGTCAGAGCACAATCAGTGAATTCTGAGTGATTATGCATCCATGCAACTGAAAAAGACATTAAGGAAAGAACAAAACACATATTTTGAACATGAAATCCTTCATGAATCCTGAGAAGAAAAGTAGATGCTTTATATTACTGAAAATGGTTTTTACATAAGCTAAAACAGTACTTCTGCTATCAATTTTCCAACCCTCATTACATTGTTGTCTCAGCTATATATAGAATCCTTATTCTAACTAATTCGAGTTTCCTCCTCCAGCATGAGGGGAATTTTAATAACTCGATCCTTATCTATAATGACACCTATCAACTATTTAACTGACTATTAAATACAAACGAAACGCTGACTGGAACTTTAAACAGTTCTAAATTAACTAGGACTCTAATTCTTTTTCCATGCCATAGTGGCTACTCCTCGTCCTTTGACACCTGGTCCTCTTTAGATTTGGCTGAGCTGGATATTAACTACGCCAATTGGCCTTTGAACGCTGTATCCTTATCTGCCCCGTGGTATTGGGAGGTGTCCCTTGCTTCTCGGCTTCTGTTTTCCATTATTTGCTCGAACATGAACAACACTTTTTTGAGCCTTTAATAACCCAAGGTATGGAACGTGGCCACATTTTAGATATGTTGTAGGCTGTGGTGATGGACAAGTGTCTCTTTTTCAAAAACTCCCGCTCATAATATCAAACTGTCTGTTCTGCGTTTAAATCATCACCTACAGCAGTTTCGTAGCGCACTACGAAACTGCTGTTTTATTTAAAACAGCTTGCTTGCTTTTTGACCCAAGAACTTATATCACCCAATCGTTTATTGCCAAAAACTCCCTTTGATGTTTCATATGTGTAGCAGGGATTTAAATATCTTCAAAACACTAAGATTAAGCAAAATTAACAAAAGTTTGAAACAAAACCCTTTCCTGAACAGTGAATTCATTTATTAGGTAACCGGCTTAGCTCTGCCTTCAGGTCTTCAGCGGCTTTCTTCAATTGGTTAATCTCTTCTTCAGCTGCTTCTATTTGGATTTTCATGGCTGCCACATAATCTCCTTGAGATGTGATGGTTGCTTTATTTTTGCTGAGGTCATGTTCCTTCCCCTGTTTCCTCTGTTCTGGGCAATGCTTCCTGTACCTGCTGGAAATTTCTGGTCATAGGTCTTCTAGGTTAAAAACAAATTCCTGGGCTAGCTCATCAAACTTAAGCCTTTTTGAGGCCTTGGTTTTCTTAACATTTACCTGTGGTGACTGTGTCAAATCAATCTGAATTGGTTTGGACTGCTCTAATTCAATAGCCTGTAATAAATCATTCAGGCTTGCCTTAGACACAGGGCTCTCTTCGACAGCTATAGCTTTACCCTTTTCTTTATTAGTTTGACTTCTTGTCCTTACCCTTGAGACTGCTTCAGATTTGCTTGCTTTAGGTACAGTCTTCTTACCCTGAGTCTTCTCCTTTGTTGATTGCTGAGGCTGTTCTTGAATGACTAATGGCTTCACTGGTTTTGGTAGCTGTGGCTTGGTTTTCTTTTTGGCTCTTGCTTCCCTTTGAAGCTAAGGTATTGTAAACTCTCTGGCTGGTTGAGGAGTAAGACCAGTCTTACTTTGGAATCCAGCCATGAAGATAAAAGAATTCCAGTCTCTGCCTATCTTCTGGAGGCTATCTAAAATCAGCAACTTAATCAGACCATGATGAAATAAAAAGGTTTCACAGTCCTCTTTCCTCAGCTACACCTTATCACACATCTTACTTAGACTGTGAAATAAATAAAACGGAATGTCTATGGAGACTTTCCCAGTAAAATGCAAGAGCAGTTTAAAATGATAAGGATAAACCTTATTGTACCTTCCTTCACAGGTCAAATACTTCTGTATGCAGGTAAGAAGAAGAGCATAATGTTCCTTGAGATAGTACCTGGGCACTTCTTTTGTGTAATCCTCATTTACATATGCCTCTTTTAAGAACTCCTTACAAGGATTCCTATCAAATTTAAAATTTTTGAACCATTCTTCCTGTCCTCTTGGTATCTCGGTTACAGCAGCTATTGCTTTTGGAGAAACCGATATCTCTAACATGGCTACCTTTGAATTCAAACCAGTGAAATTAAGCGCAAATTCTTTAGTTACCTGTGCATGCCCTCCTTGTAGCTTTTTACAAAATCTCCAACACCTGGCATCTTTAAACGCCTTCTTCACGCCTTCATCTCTCAAGGTTATGTCCAGGCCTTCGGGTTCATTCCTTTGACATTTGCCAAATCTGTGCTCCTTTCTCTCCATTTTCACTTTGAAATCTTCACAGCCAAATTCTAACAGCTCCGGTCGAGATGGTAATACAGCTCCTCTTTTTATTCAGCCTCACTTGTAATCAAGCTCACTTGAACAGCCTCGCTTGAAATTCAAATCGAAACATGACTGGTCACTCATGCAACACTCACGACCATTATTAGGGACTATGCACGGTAAAATCTATTGGGAATGATATTTCCGTGCATATCAAAAATCTATTGGTGGAGTAGCAGAAAATGAACGTTCAGACATGATTCAAGAGGTACGCAGACTGACATGAGAAGACACAAATGCTGACTCACCTATGGACTTGACATTTCGGGAAAGATTCGCTGCGGAATGCACGAATCCATGATTTCGCAGCGCTGTTAGTTATATTTTTTAATGACGCGCTGCAAAACTGCTTAATCATTACGCGCTGCGAAACTGCTAGACTATGATTGCGCTGCGGAATCACTAAAAGACAAGGTGACTTGGCATAGACAAGACATGACTATGGAATAATGATGAGTGGAGGAAAACAAATAGGAGCAGAGTCTGATTTAAGCTTAAAAATCTTTAAAACTCTGAATCCTAAGTGATACAAATAAAAATGAAAACAGCTTAAACATAGACCTTTGTCATCAAACTAGGGCATGTAGCTATATGCATCAAACTTTTAGTTCTAAGTGATAACACATTCAAATAATGCTTCTTTTACCACATTTACAAGGGATCTACATTATTTCATTTTTACGTTCATCTTTGAGTGTCTGATAGCTGTTGTTCTTCATTTCAAGAAAAACCTGCAGACCAAAGCATTGAGAACAATGGGGAAGAAAGGCAAGGTTGTAGCCTCTGAGAAGACAGAGATGACTCCCTTGTTCACAGATACCGCATGCAGCAGAGAGGGAGGAACCTCTACATGGGAGGCTATGTACAACATACTCGAGGAAGAACAACCGAGGATTATGGAAACAAATGTTACACTTAACGGACGAGATTCTTCAAACGCTTCCATGCTAGAGATGGCTTGCTCATTTTTTCACAGCATAGTTTCTCGACCGAAGATAATCCCTTATATCGACATGGTAAAATGGATTATCGATGAATTCGACATCTTAGATACAGAATTCAAGCCGAGAAGCCAAGGTGTCATCGAATCTTTTACCCCGGACAACCTACGACTTATGTACCACCTACCAGATCCACATGTCATCTACAACAGGTAGTTCATAGAGAATTTTGCTAAAGAGAATAGTGACCCAGCGGATTGCATGCATGCCTGGTCAAATAATGAATAAAAAATCAAGAAAGACAAAAATGGTATGTACACCACTGTGTCTATTTTTCCCCCTTATAGTTTTGTTGCAGCTATGTTATGTACACTGTTTGGTAGACCTGATAGTACTAAGTTCTCCCCAGAGTGGTTGTCGTTAATAGATGCAGACATTAACGCAACTATAACGAATTGGGCCCAAATCTTGTCAGACAATTTAGCAAAAAAAATTATCGAGTATAGAAGGAGAAGAAGTAATGCTTCGAGGGTTTACCCTCTATTTTTTATGAGCACCTATGTTATGGATGTTATTTTTTTAGTTCATATTTCTCCATCATGGGATGGAAATGGACTGTTCAAAATCCACTTCCCATTCACATGTACGACAACGTCATGTGGGAATCCAATTTTCAACCACATTTTTGCAAGATTTTCCATGGAGTTATGCTCCCTATTCACAAGTGGCTTTATAATAAAGATGCCCCCGGGTTTTCCCAAGAAGCTGAAGTTGACATCCTCCCAGTGGCCAGTTGGTTCGAGGAGGAAACATTTACATATATCAGAGTTTTTGGTAGCATCACCTCCCCCCAAATCCTCCCATACTATGTTCCAGATAAATTGATGGCTAGGGAGATAGCATATCAGACAACTAGTGAGGGAGGAATAAGCCATACACTGAAAGAGTCAAAAAAAGCAATTTGGCCTACATTCCCTGTATGATGCAGAGCATTTGCACTACATGACCTGGGACACGCATTCAAAGAAGCAGAAAACATGCTATCTCTGCAATTACCCAAATTCCCTGGACGGCAGTATGACCCATTTGGCACTGTCAAGAATTTCACCACTTTGGTGAAAATAAAAGTATTCACTAATGAGGAGGATGTTTTTGATGATATCTTTTGCAAAAAAA
>APFE030664573.1:0-11531 GCA_000404065.3 Pinus taeda
TTTTTTTTCTATGTAAAGACTAATTCTATTAAAAAAGTAAAAATATAGTTACAGAGTGGTCGAGACCTCAAAGGAGGTTCAGGACGGTCCAGCAAGACAAACAGATAGTGCCAGAATTGGGATTTACCAAATACAAAAGCCGAGAGCTGTATATAGAAAGCAGGGCAAAGTGATAGCTCTCAGAAAAAGATAGATTATAATCTGTAGCCATACTGACTGCACTGCCTAGATGTTCATGGGCAAAATTACAAAGCCAAAAATTTGAAACTATAACATGGCTACAAGCCTGAGGCAGAAAGATGTTAACAGAAGCCATATAGGCATTACAAAAAAGGGTGAAGAACAGAGAGAGGACCAAAGAAGCAACCATAACCCAGAAGTCTTCAAACAACTGAATCGTTTTCCAGAATCTCCTCCTCCACAGGGCAAGGATAGCCCATCCACGTGTCGTCCACATTCTCCTTAAGAGCTGAATCGTTGCCGTCTGGAGGAGTTGCCAACTATCACGTGCCATCCGTGCCATCCACTGGTCGAGCAGAAACTAGAGTGTTCTGTTGATTGCTATCAGGAGGCTTGGAGATTTCGTTGGCATTTCCTTCAGCCTGCGAATTGCCACAATTGAACCCGAAACCCACATCTACCCTCTGCTGCACGCTACCTCCTGGAGATTGAGTTGAAGGGGTGTTCATATCAACAGTAAGCCGAGCTTCTTCCTCTGAGAAGATAACCGTAATGTTGGCCGAGAGAACAGGTTGGTTAAGGCGACTGTGAAACGTGAAATGGATGGTTTGAAAGGAATTATGCGGGAGTGGCCTACTACTTTCAGAGGTGGGTGAAGTTGAGGCCAGAGGGATGACAGGCAGAGGAGCAGGCTGAGAGCGCCCACGACCTCCACGACCGCCACCTCGTCGGCAACTACCACGACGACGAACCATGGGCACAGTAGCAGGATAGCCGAGAGGAGAAGAAGAACAGGGACTAAAGCATATGCCAGAGTGAGGGTGCCTGTAATCCCTGAAGAACCAGACATGCAGCGCCACCTTCAAACCATGACAAGAATGAGAAACCAGCGATAATTGCATGGGGGGAGGCCAGGGGTATATATTAACAGGGAGAGCCGAGGCCGCCATTAAATTAGAACCTGGTGAGATTTCTCGAGCCCTCTGCGCAATCAATTTCGCGTGAGGAGTGATCTGCCTGTATAAAATATAAATCATTTCCATCTGCGGGAAGGCCTGGGAAGGTGCGCAGTTCTGCCACCTGCTGTACCAGCTGCCGCCATGACATTGAATCGTCATAAATTAACCTTTAATGCACCCACATCCGGGTAAATTTTCTATTTTTACTTAATTTTATAGTATTTTTAAATTATTATTTTAAATTTTTTATGGTTTACCACATTAAAAAAATGTTATTTTTTTGAAAATATGTTTTTCTTATTATTGACGTCTTTAAATTTTTTTTTATTTTTTGATTCTTATATTTTATAGGTTAATTTTGTTTGTTTGTTTTTTTTGTTATATATATTTTTTTTTACGTTTGGGTATTTTTAAACTTTTATTGTGTTTTTTTCATTGTTTTAATTTTTAATTTTATGTTTTCATCATTTTTTTTGAAATTTTAATGTTTTTCGGCATCATAACAAAATCTTTTACACCATTATTTCAAAATGTTGAAAATTTACCCAAAAAAAGTGTTATTCTAGCATCAACATTTTTCGTTTTGAGGGTGTTTTTTGCACAATTTTTGCACATAAAAATTCGGTTCTACTGGCATTTTTTTAAATGTTGAAAATTGACCCTAAAAAAAAATCCATCGTTCCATTATTAGAACTTTTCATTTTCAGGCTGTTTTTTGCACAATTTTTGCACAAAAAATTCGTTCTCACTGCCATTTTTAAAACATGTTCAAAATTGACCCTAAAAAAAAAAAACCATCATTCTAGTATACGCACTTTTCGTTTTTAGCACTGTTTTTCATGTTTTTTTGGGTTTTTTTGGGCAAATTTCTCGTTTTGAGTTTATAGTTCCCGTTCAAAGTTTACATTGTTCACGGGTGGGGACTTCAACATGATCAAATCACTTTCGGAGAAAAAAGGGGGAACCAGAACTTTAAGCAAAGATTCTATAACATTTCAAACTTTTATCGACAATATGAAGCTAGTTGGCATTGACATGAGTAATGGCCTCTTTACATGGAACAATAAGAGAGGAGGAGAGTCTCAAGTAGCCTCAAAGTTAGACAGATTCATAATCTCAGAGGACCTTATGCTCATCGACAAGGAAATGATAGTGAGAATTCTCCCCTTTGGAGGCTCAGACCATTGGCCTATACAACATGAGGTTCAGGGCATTAGTGCCCCCAAGAATAGACCTTTTGGATTTGAGAATATCTGGCTCACCCACCCAGATTTTATCAACAACATTGCAAAATGGTGGACATAAGATCTGCATATTCAGGGTACAAAAATGTTTCTGCTATACAAAAGACTAAAGCACATCAAGCTCAGACTCAAAGACTAGAACAAGAATGAATTTGGCAATATTTTTGAAACGAAAAAAGCTGTTGAAGACAAAATATAGGAACTCTATCAAGCCCTTATGACGGATGGCTTTGATAGAGTCATAAATGATCAAGTCACCAAACATCATCAAGACTGAGAGAACTTATGTAAACAAGAGGAAATATTTTGGAGACAAAAATCTAGAGTTCAATGGCTAAAAGAAGGGGAGCGAAACACTAGATTTTTCCAGAGATCCACCACGGTGAACATATCTCATAATAGGATCTCTTCGATCAAGGACGAGGGAGGTCATCTACTCAATTCCCATGAAGATATAGAAACTGTGTTAGTTCAGCACTTTCGAGGTATAACAAAGGAGACCATTTCAGACAGAGCTCATTTTATCAGGGACTTAACAAGGCATATACCCAGGCTAGTAACAAGAGAGGATAATTTCAATCTCAATAGGCCAGTGACTGAAGAGAAGGTCAGTGAAGTCATCAAAGAAATGCAGAATGGTAAAGCGTTAGGCCCTGATGGTTTCAATGTGGATTCCTTTAAAGCTTGTTGGAACATTGTTAAACAAGATATTTTGAATGTAGTGGAGGATTCCAGGATGAATAGAACCATTTTGAAGGTGCTCAATACTTCCTTCATCTCCTTGATCCCCAAACAGGACAATGCTTAGACACCAGACAGGGTTAGACCCATAGCTTTGTGTAATGTGGTGTACAAGATAATATCCAAAGTTATTGCCAATAGACTCAAACCCCTTCTTCCAACTCTAGTTTTTGTGGAGCAATCAGGTTATGTGGAGGGTAGACAAATTCTCAATAACATCATTCAAGCGCATGAGGTAATGCATTCATTTTTAAGCAATAGGAAGGCGGGAATGATTATGCAATTGGACCTTGCTAAAGCTTATGATAAGTTGAATTGGACTTATATCAGGAAGGTCCTTCTAGCCTTTGGATTTGATCATAACTAGGTAAGATGGGTTATGGCCCTGGTAACTTCTTCTAGCTTTTCAATTCTGGTTAATGGTTCTCCTTCCAAGACTTTTACTCTTTCAAGAGGCCTTAGGTAGGGAGATCTGCTCTCTCCCTTTCTCTTTATCCTCATGATGGAAGGACTTGGTCAGTCTATTAAGCATGCGAAAGGAGTTGGTAACATCAAGGGTCTCCAACTTTCTAAGACTGGACAGGCTTTGACCCATCAACAATTTGTTGATCACACTATGCTGCAGGGAATCCCCACGGTCAAAGAAGCACTAGCTTATAAACAAATCCTGTGTGACTTTTCCATGGCTATAGGTATGGAGGTAAATCTCTCCAAATCTAAGATTTTTTTTCTTTAATACTAATATTGCTATTCAGAGAAATATCTCCAGAATTCTGGGCTTTCAAAGGGATGTCTTTTCTTCCAAATACTTGGGAGTTCCTCTAACTGGTAAACCTTTACACAAGAGCATTTGGGATCCAGTGATTAATAAAATGCAAGATAAAATCAGGAAATGGACTATTATATCTTTAAACTTGGTAGGCCAGTTGGTGCTTACAAAAGCTGTACTTCAATCAATCCCCGTCTTCATGCTTTCAGCCCTTCTAGCTCCAAAAGGAGTTTTGCAACAATTTAGAACCATTCAAAGAGACTTTCTTTGGGGTAAGGGGGAGGAGAGAAAGAAATGGGCCTTGGTAGCCTGGGATAATATTTACAAACCTAAAAACCATGGGGGTCTTGGATTGGATGATCCGGAAGTACTAAGCAAACTATTAGGGGCAAAATTATGGTGGTGTTGGGTAAAAGATCCAAAGGCTCAGTGGGCTAGTATTTGGAAAGAAAAATACGCCAACACTTGGCAAGGTAATGATCACATAAGGATGACTGGAATTATTAAAGGCTCCTACATCTGGAATAAGGCCTAGGAAAATAGAGGCTTAGTGCAAAAAAATAGCTTCTGGGAAATCAGAGAGGGAGATCTTATTTTGTTTTGGGAGGATAAATGGCAACAAGAACCTACACTATTAAGAGAGGACTTTCTGGACCTCAAGAAAGAAACTGATACCAAAGGGTTACTTAGGGTAAAAGATTTTTGGGATCAAACTAATAGTGAAGGAAAATGGAGAGCCTGGAAGAATATAGACTATAGGGATGATAGCCCCTTGAAAACAAAAGCTGATGCACTTCTAACAATGTTGGACCAAAGGAAAATTCTAGTTTCAGAAGGGGCATGACCAACTTAGATGGGGCAACAATAATGAAGGTAACTTCAATATTAAGGAGGCAAACCGCATAATCCTTGAGCTGGACTCCAATGTACTGGACAAGGTTTGGCAGAACCTATGGAGGCATCAAGGATGGATGAAAATCAAACTCTTCATGTGGCTGGTACATCATAAGAAAATTCTAACTTGGGAAAAAATTCGGAAGGGTGTGTTATGGGACCTTCTAGATGCTAGCTCTATGAAGCCCAAGAGGAAACAATGGAGCATCTTCTCAATAATTGCATTTTCACCTCCAAGTTGTGGGATACTTTTGCCACAATTTTCCAACAGACAGACAGGGACAAAGGAAGCATTATCAATAACCCTAAATAACTGGAGATGAAACTTCTTTGATTATGAATTTCTTTGCTCAGCTTGGGCTTTAACTCCAAGCTTCATAATATGGAATGTCTGGAAAGAAAGGAAAAATAGAATCTTCAAAAATGAAAAAATTTCCTCCCAACGCATTATTGAGCAGATCTTAAGACAACTTAAGGAGACGGTAGGTACTTTAGTGCGAACTTCCCCAAAGAATCCACCTTCAAAAGCTGAAATGCAGATACTTCTTCAGTTGGGTATGTAGGCGCTTATACCACAGGGCATGGACAGGAAGGTAATGAAACTGGACAATAAGCCAGATTACTGGCATCCTCCTCCTTAGGGTTTTTTGAAATGCAACATTGATGGGGCCTCAAAAGGCAATCCAGGTATTGCTGGTTTTGGAGGGGTGTTAGGGGATGAAAATGGCTGCATCCTTTTTATTTTCCATTTCCATTTGGGAAGAGCTACAAACAATATGGCGGAATTAATGGCACTTGAGCAATGTTTAGAATTCCTAAAGCAGGATAATCTCTAGAATATAATAATTGAAGTTGATTCTGAGTTAATCATTAACTCGGTCAAGAGAATCTACTGTGGCACAGAGCCGAAAAAAGTCTCAAGACACTGGAGGCTGCTTCATGTCTTTCAAAGGATCTAGTTTCACCTCCTATGCTTACGTACCATGAGTTTTACTCATGTGCGAAGGACGGAAAATAAATTGGCGGACATTCTGGCCAATCAAGGGGTGCTTTGCACCAAAAGCAGGGTCAATTTGAGTTGGAAAGAGATGCCTCAGAATAGATTAAGGGAGCATTGTCTCGATCAGGTGGATGAGGACAGAACGATGTTTAGAAACAGAGCCACAGAGACGGGGTCTAGTTGATTTGGATTCATTATGAAGTGTTATTTCAGAAGTGAGGTCATATTTGGGATGCAGGTCTATGTCTGCCTCCTCAACACAGGTAAGTGAAAACCCAGAAGTCTGAGGTGGAAGTTGCTCGATAGACGATGTTTCTCGGATGGACAACTCGATGGATGGATTTTCATCTTCCTTTGGTTCATGCGCCCAAGGAGATGGGATGGTGTGAGGGGCCAGAGTCCAGGCTTTCTCGATAGACTCAAAATGCCCGCATTACTTCCTGTGGTGTCAATACCACCCTCGGGGTGGTTTCTGGTTTATCGCATGCCCTTCAAGCCAGGAGCAGTATTTCGGAGATGGGAGCGATTCCACTCACCACGCAACACGTGGCCAAGGGTGGGGAGCGAATACCGCCCTCATCACGCAGTAATTCTCAGTGCTTTTGGCTCAGGCGATATGATCCTCAGCCGTAGGATCAAGCAAGGAGAATCCACAGTCAAGAATAAGCGTGCATGTTGGTGGGTCCAGGTAGTTTATCGCGTGGTAATTCTCCATGCTTTTAGTTCATGTGATATTATCCTCTGCCATTAGGTTAGGCGAGGAGAATCAATGGTCAAGGAAAAGTGTGTAGGTTGGTGGGTCTGAGTCTTTTGACCTTTCATGAAATGTTTATTTTAAGATTTGAGTTAATACGAGTTTGTTGTTTGGGTCTTTAGGACCTAGTTGGGGAGGCTTTTACCTTGGGCTAAAAGGTTTAGCTTGCAGTTGGTTGTATTTTATGTAATTTTACCCTTTGAACATTTTGAATAGAAGGCACGACTCTTGCATTAGCAAAAAAAGAAGACTTTGTATTATTATTTTATTTTATTTTATTTATGTCCTAGGACCTTAAAGAGGAGGTTGTTGGCCTATTAATGATGGTGGTTAAGGATGCTTGGGATATGTGCATGGGGAATTGATAAATAGGGAGGAGGAAGTGTTGAGGGGCTATTGGATGTTGGTTTTGCTTAATAAGTTGAGGAAAATTATTAAATTTGGGAGTCCTTTGTAAAACCAAATTTGTGTGTGAATTGTTTTCCAAGATACCTATTGTGCATTATTTTTCTTGGATTCCTCGATGAGGGATAAGAAACCAAATTAGTTTCCTAGAGCTAGGAAGCTAGATAGGCTCTTAGTTAGGGAGTATATTGTTTTTCCTTGTGCAACTAGAGATCGAAGTATTTGGAGGAATTCCTATTGGTTGGACTCAAGGAAAATTTTAAGGATGGAAATTTATTTTAAACTCTAGGAACCTAGCGAATCTCACTAGTACATAATTTGTAAAATGTTTGGCAATGTTTTTGTATAAGTATTCAAATTTCTAATAATTTTATATAGTTTCTATATATTTATTTTGCAATTTTTAAGGTAAAACATTTTTATACTATAAAATTTGGGCAAATATTTTTTAGAAAAAATGAAAATTAATGAATCTTTTTTGGGAAAAAGCATGGAAAATTAGCCCACTTGCGAATATTAGCCCCTGAAATTTTTCCATGGTTGGACTATTCTATGATAGGACAAATGCAAATAGTAATAGAGGTATAAGTATTGTTCATTTCAATGGCTCAAAATTGAAAGTAATATACTACCAAATCTCTTAGTTAAAACTTCATTTAAAATGCCACTTCAAATGCTTAATATTTAACATTGATAATTGAGAAAGAAGGCCAATGATATGTTCAATGCTAGTTGTTCTTAAAGAGTAGCTAAATTACTAAAACATAGTTATTGTAGCTAGCGTGAAAACCTAGGTTATAGATGGAGGAGAAATGACCTCTTGTAGAGTTTTGTGAACCCAACGTTTTAGACTACCAAGTGAGTCCATCATCAGGGGAAGATGCGTCAATAGATGTTCGTAAGATCTGATGTATCCAAGAGCTATAATTAGGGTATATATATAAGTTATTAAACAAAAGAAATAAGAAAATATTTCGGCTCTTTCTTCTTTTTTAATTAATTAATTAATTATTTATTTATTTTTATTTTTATTTTTTATTTTTTATATTTTATTTTTTATTTTATTTTTTTAATTTAAACTATTTATTATATGTATATATATTAATTAATCTATCACTTAATTGATTAATTTTATTATTTATAGAATTAAATATTATGTTTTATTATTTATATATAATTGGTTCAATTGGTTTAGTATAAATGAGATTATGTTGAGGAAAAGCATGAGACAGAACTCACACGTTGTACCGCATCTTGAAACACAGGCCAGTTTAAATTCAAAGCTTATAAACAACGCAGATCAAATTTGGAGCTACGCTCATCTTGAAACGCAGGCCAGTGTAAATTCAAAGGTTATAAACAACGCAGATGAAATTGGGAGCTACGTGGATATAAATGATGCCTCTAGAACGCAAACACATGACCGCACCATAACACAAGCTCACCAAACTCAGCAGAATACGCTTAACTCCTCATCTGCTGACAACGTTCCTTTAGCAGAAAAAAACAACGCAGTTAATGAGCATACGAGGTGTATAATACACAGCGGAGTAAAGAACACCGGGTGTAGCTCACAAATTATACCTCATTTGGATTCCTCTAGGGCGTAGACCCGATTAAGTTTAAATGTCATAAATCCTATAAACAGGGCTATAAATCAAGAATGGAGCAATGTGGGTATGAATGCAATTCCCCCTTTTGATGTTATAAAGAATAATGGCAACGCAGTTATAAAGGTTAAGAAAATACAAGGGTGTAAATCAATGGATGAGAACAATGTAGATATGAGTAATAATGTAGATAAAAACATCAGCCCATCTACCAGTTTAAAATCTCAAACCACCCATCTCGATCAAAGTAGGATTTCTGAGAAAGCCCAGGTCATTAACTTATCAAACATCAGTCTTGATTATGCAACTGAATCCATTTTGAAAAAAGGTCTAAATTTTGCCATAACCCCAAATAAAATACCTATAGATGAAGTCATTAGCAATATTGAGGTAGCTGTTAAAAACCTAGACATAGCAAAAAGTGAAGAAATCAGACAGGACATTGCAAAAATTCTGAGAACCTCTAAACCTCCTACATCTAACATTTCCAGAGAAGAAAAAAGAGCTCTAAACAACCTCAGAAAAAATAAAAACATAGTCATCCTAAAAGATGATAAGGGCAACGCTACTGTAATTATGAACAGAATAGAGTATGACAACAAAATGGAAGAACATTTAAATAATAGTGGATGTTATAAAATTATTAATAAAGATCCCAGTGAGAAGATCATGCATGAAGTTATTAAGAAAATCAAAGAATCATCTCTAGATGATGTCACAAAAAAGAAAATCATCCCTAATAGTTCCATTATTCCTAGAATTTATGGAGCTCCTAAAGTCCATAAACCTAACATACCTCTCAGACCTATAGTTAATACCATAGGTTCCCCTACTTACCTTTTGGCAAAACACCTAGCCAAAAAACTCAGACCCCTGTCTGGTAATACCCCTTCTTATATCAAAGACTCCTATGCTTTTGTTCAATGGATTAATAACATAGAAATGAAAGATGAAGACCTTATGGTTAGCTTTGATATCGTATCCCTGTATACCATGATTCCTATTGATGAAGCTATTGAGATCATGAGAAACATCACTGATAAAGAAACTGTGGATCTTGTGGAGCTATGCTTGAAATCCTCTTACTTCAGTTTCAAAGGTAAAATTTATGAGCAAACTCATGGTGTGGCTATGGGCTCTCCTCTATCCCCCATAATTGCCAACATCTTTATGGAGCACTTTGAACAGAAAGCTCTTAAGTCATTTCCATACATCCCTGAAGAATGGAAAAGGTTTGTTGACGACATATTTGCCAAGTGGAGTCATGGAAAAGAAAAGCTTGACCTTTTCCTCAATCACTTAAATAGCCTCTCTCACCATATAAAATTCACTATTGAAATTGAAAATAACAACCAGCTTCCCTTTCTGGATATCCTTCTAACTAAAAGAGATGGGTCTCTTGGTTTCCAAGTCTACAGAAAGGAAACCCATACAGAAAGATATCTTCATGCAAATTCCCATCACCACCCTAAACAAAAGATTGGCATCATCGGAACCTTAACTACTAGGGCGGCTAGAATATCTGATGCTGACCATCTAAATGATGAGCTTAACCATCTTCACAAGGTGTTTGAAATAAATGGCTACAATAGAAATACCATCAAGAAAGCTATGAACCTATCCCTAAACAAGATCAACAATGATATTAAAAAACAAAATTCATCCACTCCTCAAATCTCTCTTCCATATATAAAAGGCACCACTGACAAAATCTCTAAAATTCTTAATAAACATAACATTAATGTAGCATTCAACCCTGCTAATACCATAAGACAATTATTCAACTCTGTCAAGGATCCCATAAACCCTAAACTTCAAAAAGGTGTTTATGTGATCCCTTGCTCATGCGGTAAGGAATACATAGGTGAAACAGGTAGGTCTCTTAATATTAGAATTAAAGAACACATTGCTGATTTAAGAAGAGAAAGAACCTCTAAATCAGCCTTAGCTAAACATGTTCACTCTTCCTCTCATCACATCTACATGGAAGACGTCAAAATGGTTAGAAAAGAAGACCACTATCTCAAAAGGAAAATCAAGGAAGCCATTGAAATAGAAAAAAAGAAGAATAACCTGAACCAGGATGATGGATTAAAACTAAGCAATACCTGGAAACCTTTACTTGAAACCTTAAAAGCCAAAAATTAACTCTGTTCCCTTAAAATAAATAAATAAATAAATAAATAATAAATAAACAAATAACATAAACATCAATTATGTAACATCCTCCTTAAAACAATAGATTTAGTTAACAATCATGAACATTAGGAATAGATTTATTCACATATAAAGATATCTTAAAAATAATAATAACTAATAAATTGTAGATATGTGTAATTATTGAAAAAAATAAATAAATACATAATAATAATAATTAATTAATTAACTCTCGAAATTATAGACAAATAACTCATTAAAAATAAATAATAATAATGTAAAAATAAATAAATATAAATAAATATAATTAAATTAAAATTATTAATTAAAATTAATAAGCCAAATAAAATTAAAGTAATCAAATAATAATTTAATTAAACAAAGAAATAAATACATAGAATAATTAATTAACATTATTATAAAAATGATAAATAAATAAATAATAAATTTAGTTAACAATCTATTTTTTCTAATTGCTATCAGAAATTAGTTTTAATGAGTAAACCATAGTAAAAAAAAATAAAAATATTAAAAATAATAATTAATTTATATATATATATATCATAAAAGTTCAGAAAATATATATATATCATAAAAGTATTAAACCTAATAATTAATTCAAGAAATAGAAAAATAAGTAATTAATTTATCCCTGTAAACTTATTAATTAATGAATTAATTAATCAAATTAATAAATTAATAATGTAAATAAATGAATAAACATATTAATAAAGAATAAATAATTAAATTAATTGATTTTATTAATCAAACAAATTAATTTATTATTTAAACAAATTAATGAATCAATTGAACCAATT
>APFE030664573.1:13544-31964 GCA_000404065.3 Pinus taeda
GAACCTGTGATTGATTCAGATCTGAGCTAGTTTGTGTGTAACAGGTGGAGATAGTACTGAGTACTTGCGAGGAGTATTGTACTATGTATTGTCACATGTTCTCAATCAATATAATATACAGATAGTTGGGGGTTTTCAGCTGTATGTTTTCCCCGTAATATACTGTGTTGATATGTGTAATTGATGTTTCAATGTGCGCATGCGATTGTTTCTTAATTCCGCAAATTGATGATCAATGGTAGAGGAGGTTATGTATTATGCATGCATTTCGCAAATAGTGTATAATCAGGATAATCTCTGTGAATAAGTGTTATATTATTCAAAATTCCTACACTATGTGCCATGCCTCATGCCTTATCTATAATGCACCATTGATCTTGCATTACCTATGATCCACATGGTACCTTCAACATATTAGCACTCAACCTCTTGCACCATCTTAACTCCAAATTCTCTAGTAATGTTGGTGAGATCTTGAAGTCTTGTCTGCAATTCTAAGGAGGATTAAGGTTGAGTAGAATTACAACATCATAAACAAACTAAGAATCAATGTGTACTCAATAAACTTATGCTAAAAATCATGATATTTCACTTTCTTGTTTGCGATCTTCCGTGCAACTTTGTGAATGCCTCAATAATGCAAAATTTTTAATTTTGTCTTGTATAAATAGGTATCAATCCATATGCACATCATCATCTTAGATTGTAATCATTTTTCAAAATCAAGTTCTAGACAACAATTCCCATAGCTTGTGCCTCAATGATGTCACAAATAGGTATCAATCAATATGTACACCATCGTCTTAGATTGTAATCTTTTCTCAAAATCAAGTTCTACACAACAATTCCCATAGCTTGTGCCTCAATGATGTCGCAAATAGGTATCAATCCATATGTACACCATCATCTTAGATTGTAATCATTTTTCAAAATCAAGTTCTACACAACAATTCCCATAGCTTGTGCCTCAATGATGTCACACTTTGCTTTGAGCATGCCAATTCTTGTGCTCCTATAATAGATTTAAGATTGAATAATTTCCTTATGTTTAGGTTCATGATTTCATTAGGGCTTGTTATTCATTAGTATTGTTCTTATATCCATGTGCCAATATTCATATACTTAATCTCTTAAGTCTTTAATGCATTTTGTTTTTTTGGATCTACAATCTATGACACCTAAATAATTTACACATCTCATAATCTCTTTTGCATCCATACTTATTAAATTTCTTAAGATTTTGCTATAATGAATGGTTGTTCACAATTATTCATCACGTTATATGTCTAACTCACTGCAACCGACTTGGTTATCATGTTCTAATGCACCCAAGTTTCCTAGCTCAATCGTTATCACCATAAACCAAAAGGACAACATACAACATGGGCCCTCTTCTTAAAATTATTATTGTCCATACATTATACTGGACATAAAACCAGAAGACTTTCTAATTATTTCATTGATCCCTTAACATGAAATGGATGACCGTACAAATAGGATTATGTGCATCACACAACTTGGAGGAGAAGTAATGGTCCCTCACATATGCCATTCATTCATGATATTACAACTGAGAGGCAATTAATACTTTACGTGACCAAACATCAACACATATAATTGGCCAAGGACATATTGCTTTACGTGACCACAACATCCACACATGCTTTTTTTCTTTTAACAAGAAATAAAGGAAAGCAGATGAGACAAAGAGTTCCCATCAAAGGGCCCATATTAAATTTTATGAAGAGGTCAATCCACATAGTAAGCCATGGTCAGTCACTATTTCCCACCGCTTCTACATTGGATAAAATGTAGAGTAGTTGAATAAACGTGATTCAAAATAATGGCATACAATGGTTGGTCTTCCCAGTGTCAAATATGTCTGCTTCTTAGCATAGTTACACTACTCTTGCTTTTGCGTGTAACAGATGTTGGAGTCCATTATTAAAAAATAAATGTATGTTTAAATTTTGACATAAAAGTGATTCTATAATGTTACCACTCAACATCACAAAGTTGGGATTGATTGATACAAATCTAAAGAGGAATATTATATCCTTCCAACTATGAATAAAGAAACCAGAAGAGGTAGTGAATTGCATCATTGTATAAATGTGGCATACTTTTAATCATTGGAATCTATGGAATCTATGGGCATGAGATATTAATATCCCAATCATTGGAATCTATGGATATACATAATTATAATTGTAATATATAATGCACTAACCCCTTTTAAGTATATATTGGATTCTCACCAAAATATTTATAGGGTATTTTAGATTTCAGGATGAAAATGATGAAGATCTTCATTGTATATTGATAATGATTAAAGTTTACAATTTAGGTATAGAATATTTAGGGTTTAATTGAATCTATTTTGGGTGGTCAAGGATTAGATGTGTCATCATTTTTATTTGGGTTCAAATCTTATTTGTCACTTGTTTCATTTTTCATGAATCAATTATTATCTTTTCCACTTGGATTCAAACTTTATTTGTCACATGTTTTATTTTTCATGAGTCAATTGTTGATAAGATTGAAAGTCACAAGGAATATCATACTTTTACTTATAGATTGAGATATTTATGATCAAATTCAAAAACTTTTTGGAATCTACATGATTATGATTTCTTCTTCAAATATAATTTCTTACTTTAATGATATGGTTGGTAAGCTTAGAATCAAGGAAAACAATACATACATCTTCCATAATCACATTTGATCTTAATCTTTTGTTGAAAATTCTTATTAAACCAAACACTATTTATCTCTCTAAAATATATTAAAATCACCATTGACAATTCTTATTAAACTAAACACTATTGATTTGCTTAAAATATTTTAAATTCATTGCAAAGATTGATTATCGCTAGAACAAATATTTTTAAGGAAAGATTGAAAAAATATGATTCAATACTCAAGAAAATAAATTAGAATGATAAGCTTAAAAAATAATAAGAATCAAAGAGTTTTAATTAAACAACATAAAAGTATTTATTGTAGACATACTTTAAAAATAAAATCATTTATAGAATGAGTTAACTTCTTTTTATAAGTTTTAAATAATTGGATATAAATGAAGATTATGATATGTACATATTACTTTTAGGTGATTTGTTGATGTTCTCCGTGTTGCATAAAATTTCAATAATAATAAAAATTGTAATTTACAACATACATGTTTTTAAGGTAATTTCGTTTAAGTTATTTACACATTTTATGAATAATACTACAACAACAAAAATTTAGAATTTAAGATGTTTTATAGTAAAGACAAGATAACTATAAGACTCTGGAAGATCAACACCTCACAAATCACCCATTCTATGAAGAGATAGAGTTGAAGCTTATATTTCAAAATATAGTTTCAAGGATAAGTTCACAAATCTTATGCTATTTAGATATGACCCTTAAATTATTATAAGTAAATTGGAGTAAATGTGTTTAATTTGTATCTGACAACATAAATAGATATTCATAAAGTGTTTAACATAGATAACTTAAAACTCTATGAGTCATCATTACAAAATGGCGATGAAAAATAATCTATTATATTGATTCATAAAGAGCTTGTATTTGAAGTTAGTATTGAGCTAGAAGAAGATACAAGTCTACGCTGCAAAGTTCATATAGATCTAGATGAAGATATAGGTTTATGATGCAAAGAGAGATGGTCTGAGAGGATCCAAAAAGACCTAAAATTCAAAGTTCCCAAAAGTTGATAGAAATAGTGCCATGTTGAAGAGATTAACAAGACAATTCCAAAGCAACTTGAATCACGCCAAAAATAGTTCGTATGTAAAAGTTATGGCGTTTTGAAGTTAAAGCCAAATAACAAAAAAGATGGTCAAGGTGACATGTGACACATATGTACAACACCATGTAGCAGGAACTACAACAAAACATGGTATTTGTATAGATGAATTATCACACCATGGAGAGGACATATAGTGCTCTCGTGGTTGTGATTGGGTCCTAAGGTGGCGACATGTGGTATGGCTAACTGTGCATGACATGATGACAAACATAAGGAACATAAGCCAACTAGGGACTTCCATGTGGCATCCCTATATTAGATGGAAACATTTCAAAAAAAAGTTTGATAGTTTGCATTGACAGGGTTTGAACCGACAATGTCCATCAAATGACAACTCACTTACCAACGAAACAACGACCATCTATTGGATATGGAACAATGAATTATTTATTTGACATTTGTTGAAGCTGCCATGCCAAAGGAGGGAGGCCACAAGTTTGACCCCGCCACCCACTTAGAGCTAACAAAAAGATGGTATATAACTCTTTCCATGAAATTAACAGTGATTGGGCGCATTTATAATTTGGTTATCACCATGTGTATGTAGACGAAGGCATATTGTTATGGTTTATAATATATGGTTTGGTTGTAATGAAAAATGTATACATTACATGAAACAAAAAGGATCATATTAATATAATCATGCCTCCCAAGCTATGGTTAAAACAAGTTCCATTTTTATATTATATGGTTAGAACGATGGGGCACAACCTCTGCGAGCTCAACCTTATGGCTATGGACCCCAACACTATATATACAAAAGGAATTGTTAATGTGCCACAATGCTTTTGGGTTATAATATTTTTGTGGAGCTGAGAGATTTAAGCTCATTTTTTTTATGATTGTGTATTTTGTAACAAAGCAATTTTTGGAGCATGAATTTGCAGATGCAAAGGAGGTTTTTGGTGGCATTTTGGAGGTCGCTTCCTAGTAGCATAGAGCTTAGTTTTGTTGTAGTTTTTTGAGTCATTTGGTGATGTAATAAAGAATTTTGAAGCCTAACATATGAATAATAAAAGAGACCACTCTCTTGGACGCAGGAGCTAGAGACATAGTCCACACTAGATGCACTCCATTATCAATTGGTTTTGTTTCCATTTTCTTCTTGTCTCGATATTCTATATTTCTTTAAGTTGTAGCTTCTTTAAGTCATTTTCGCTTGATTTCAATTTATTAATTGCACATTTTAAGTCTAATTATTTTAATGATACCCACTTGAAAAATTTTACAAGACATGTCACTTTAAAAGATCCAGATAAGGAGAGCAATTGAGAGTGGAACTCTTAATTTTTCTTAAAATCAACATAAAAGGAAAGTTTAGCTAAGCTTGTAGTGACATGTGTTAGAGCAAATCCAAAAGAAGTTTCTCTAATTACCTAAAAAGTTGTTGAGGCCAACAAATCCTAATGAAAGAGATTTGTTCATGTAAGTTTCAATATATTGACTAAGTCCATAGTCACTGAACTCTCAATATTAAACATGAAATATAAGTTTGTCTAAGTATATGTGTGTAAAATGAGTTACTGTATTAGAAAAGAAATAATTTAGCAATGTCAATATGGAACGTACATTGCCATATTAAACATTTAGTATGATGAGTGGAAAATACCAAGATGCACTAAAATTATCCATAGTGTATTAGTTACTATATTAGAAAAGAAATAATTTAACAATGTCAACATGGAATGTACATTTATATCTTAAACATTTAGAATGATGAGTGAAAAATACCATTTTGTCATGGATGCACTAAAATTATCCATAATGTAGTCAACATTATGACCTATTTTCATAGGTAAAAATTTGATTATACTAATATATTTTGTAAAATCTTACACGGTAATTTAATAATAACTAGACATCATCGATGTTCTCGTATGGTTT
Organism: Pinus taeda; assembly: GCA_000404065.3. Classification (NCBI taxonomy): domain Eukaryota; kingdom Viridiplantae; phylum Streptophyta; class Pinopsida; order Pinales; family Pinaceae; genus Pinus; species Pinus taeda. The sequence continues at coordinate 19,249 of APFE030664573.1, forward strand.
TCTAACTTAACAAAGTAACATCATTGAAACCTCAACAATTTATTAACATCATTGAAACCTCAACAACCATGATAAACTATCTAACACCCTTCTCGCTCTCTCTTATCAAATTTATGTAATATAGAGAAACTGAATATACATGGATTTATTTTTCCTTTATTCAAATGTAATATAGAGAAAAATGAATATACATGGGTTTCTCTTTCCTTTATTTAAATGGTTCTTGATTAAATTATTGATCTTACTTAAATTAATTATATTTTTACTATTATATTTATATTTTATTTTTTATTTCATTGAATTTTGAACTTGTATCTTATGATTTAATATAGACTTCATGACCATGAAATGCCAATTGAAAGATTGCTCCTAAATTAATTTATAATTTAATAAAAAATAAAAAGTGATTAATTATGCCAAGACGCTTCATAGATGTTTTTATGTTATGTAAACAATTTTTACACATGAAAATATATTAAAAAGAATTAAATTAAAATAAATAAAAGAGAAATATAATGATTAAAAAATAAAACGAGATAAATAGTCAATTTATTGTTGGCAATTTTTGGGCTCAAGGTTTTGAAACCCATGGTTTTTCCAATGGTATTTTTCTCTACTATAGTCTATTTAAAGGTATTATTCTCTAACGTGAAACATTCATTATGAAAAAAGTTTAATAGCTAAAAAATCATAATTATGTGTAGTGGAGTATTGCACCACATTTAGCTAAATCAAAGTAAACCCTAATTTTTACCACAAGCATCAAAACCCCGGGCAATTTTCCTATTTGATTCGACAAAGAGAACCACTCAGTGAAGGCACATAACACAAAGACTTTCTAGCTCTGAAGATGCATGTATGCTAGGTAAAACTTGGGAAGAACACACCTGTTCACTTTGTTAGATGGCCTTCAAAGATGAGGTGAGGTTTTTTTAGGTTGTTAACCATGTTCTATGTTATTCATTTTATCTTGTATTTTTTAAATTTTATTTTTGAGTATGAAAAGGAATGTGAAAACATTTTTAGAATTATACTTTGGCTATTAACTAAATGTGGTAATATGATTTTTTGGATTTCTATTTTCCTCCATGTTTTATAATAAATCCATGAGTCCAAACAAAAATACATTCCTTTAATCCAAATAGAAGTACATTTTCCCAAAGTTAAAAGGCTTCCATTCAATCTTAATCAAACAAAATACTCTTTTAAGGGTAATAGAAATATATTTACTGCTAAAGTTAAAAAAGAAATTGCATTCAATCTTTAAACTTATGAACTCTTTTGGTGTAGATATACATCTCCTCAAAGTATAAAATTAAATACATTCTCTCCATCGAAAATATAACACTAATTCTATCAATGTATAATATAAAAATACAATATTCAATCTGCCAAAATTATAGATGATATATTTTTCTAAGTAATCCTAAAATCCCACAAAACTCCATGAGTCCAAACAAAAAATAGATTATGTCAAAGTATAAACCTATACTCATAGAAATACAACACTCATTCTCTCAAAGTAAAGAGAGCATTTGATTTCCTCTACTTAAGGAAAAGGAAACCCAATTGAACTTAGAGTTGGTGGTGTCGATGCAAGAGGAGTTGTGCCATTGTCAAAATCAACTTGTCTTGTTTGATTTCACATGCATATTCATGCTCTTAATGATATGCCCAATCCATGCTTATTATATCCTTCAGTCTTGTCTTGTCAGATAAGCCTTGTAAGTGGAGACTCTTTCTCACAAACATAAAAACATGGTATATATATATATATTCGTTTTATAAATTTTATAGAAAGTTAATTTTATAGAAAGTGAAGACCACGTGTATCTATTTGTGATGGTTATATTATAAAAGGACCATAAGAGATTGAACTGATTTTCGTGATTAGTTAGATGGATTCCTTCTTAATTTCGGTTTGATAAAGTGGCAAGAGGATCAAACTCTTCAGATGTTGGAATTTTGAAATTTTTTACTCAAAAAAGAAATTTGCACAGCAAAAAAATATTGCCCCACTTATAGATAAATAATTTAAATAAATCTAAATTTAATTTATATTAAATAATTTGTTTTATGAATTTATTTTATAAATAAAGAATTATAAATTTTCAAATTCCTCAATCATACATCTTATAATAATAGTCCTTTTGTCCAATTAAAGTAAGAGAAGACACTGTATAGATCACCTAACCACCAAACCATGTCACGCAAATATGAACATGTTATATGGGAAAATAAAGCAATGGAAACCAACATACTTAAAAATAATAATTAAAACTTATAGTGATACACATGTTTAATGAGACATTGGACATATTAAACGTTTGTATTATCATAATGTGAGAGTGCACGTTTAATGTGGCCCACATTAAACATTTGTATTACTATAATTGGAGGGTTTATATAAAGTGAGTGGAGTATTTTGATGGGGCAAGCAAAGCATAAAATAATAGACTACATAAACAACTTTTTATATAATGCATGCTTTTGAAATTAATGTATCTTAAGTGAGAGAATGGAATATTTAACTATTATTTTGAGGTTAGGGCTAGGGTAAAATTTAATTAATATTTATATATATTACTATCTATATATTATATTATATATATATATATATATATTTTAATATATATATGAATTTTAAAATAAATGATTTTATTTAATTTTAAAAATAAAATGAAAATAATTAAGATAGCATTCACCCATAGAAGTGGGTAGCTCTATTCAAGACAGACATAATCACATTAAAAGAACAATAATTGCACCTCTCACCATATTTCAAAAAGTCAAAAGTGGGATAGTGGAGTAGAAAGTCAAAAGTTGAATAGTGGATTAGAAAGTCAAAAACGGGATAATGGATTAGATTTGAAAATTTGTGATAAAAGTTATAATAATTAATAATAATTTCATAGATAACACCAAAACATAATATAAAAGGTCAAAAGTGGGATAGTGGATTAGAAAGTCAAAAACGTGGTAGTGGATTAGATTTGAAAAAGTGCGATGAAAGTTATAATAATTAATAATAATTTCATAGATAACCCACTAAGGTGGTTAGCTATATAAATAGTCTAAAGCAAAAAATGTGAGATAATAATATTAGAAAAATGATAAATACATCGTTTAAAAAAAATTGATAATTGATAATATAAAAGGTAAGATACTAAAAATGAGTATTTTTTAATTGTGATTTTTAGAATTTTTAGTAGATTTTTGTTGGAATTTGGAAAAAAAGTTTGGGGTCAAATTTTGATTTGCATTGTTTAAACTAGTTTTTTTGATTGTACATATAGATTCAACACTCTCAAAAATCCCTTGGGCACTTTGATTGTGAAGAGTTCACCTATCAAATTTGTGATTTCGAATTCGTTTCTAAACAAACTAGATCGGAAAATAAATCATAAAACTTTCCAAAAAGTCATACTTAAAGACTACTTGCTAAAAACTTGATAATATAAAAAGTGAGATATTAAAATTAGATTTGAGAACATTCTAACAGAGTGATAATAATATTATTAATAAATGTTAGTGTTTGATGGTATTTTTTTTTTTTTGGAAAAATTGAAATATATAAAAATAATTAAATTATATTATTAAATATATAGCTCATGGGGCCTAGAGTACACAATGAGAGAGTATTATGTTAAGGCAGTTTTTGGTGTAAAGGCCACCAGATCTAAACACTTTGGTAAAAAATCCAACTAGGCTAAGGGTTGGTGTGGGCCAAGTGTGATTTTGATGGCTTACTTTTTGGTGTAAAGGCCACCAGTTCTAAACACTTTGGTAAAAAATCCAACTAGGCTAAGGGTTGGTGTGGGCCAAGTGTGATTTTGATGGCTTAGATACCTTTGAATAGCAACTACTCAAGTCACAAATTAGGCATGCTAGTCATCCTAGAACTCACATAACCTAGGAAATAATAAAAAAGATTTATTATCAAATATATAAATAATGACTATCTTTTATTAAAAAATGATTGAAATAAAAAAAACATATATTATCTAACCATAAGAGAAATATTGAATTGTTTATTTTAAAAAACAAATAAAAAAATGATTTTTTTAAAAATCTAAATTATGAGTAGTTATCAATTATAACTTATATATAATTATTATTATATACCATCCTAGATCCATATCTGGGGCTTCATTGTGGGAGCAATACCATATTAAGTGGGTTCATATTGGGGGATATATATTAAAAAAAATGGCATAATATATTGGGGGATATATATGGGGTAAAGTGTTTTTATATTGTTAGGTATAGAAAATGGAGCTCAAAGTTAATGAAAAAAATATAAAGGAGTATATATTGAGGAAAAAATAACATAATATATTGGGGATATATATGGGGTAAAGTGTTTTTATATTGTTAAGTATAAAAAATGGAGCTCAAAGTTAATGAAAAATATAAAGGGATATATATTGAGGAACAAATCACATAATATATTGGGGGATATATAGGGGGTAAAGTGTTTTTATATTGGTAGGTATACAAAATAGAGCTCAAAGTTAATGAAAAAATATAAAGGGGTATAAAAAATATTAATGAAAAAATGGATACCTACAATATCTAATGGAAGTAGGGGCCTTTTAAATTGGGAAGGTGTATTGGGTTTGTATTGGTAGGGGGTTAAATAATGTGATTTTTAAGGGTATTTTCCAATATGTAGTCAAATTAAAGGTATTGTTTAATATGCCATGAACACACATGGTAGGTCAAAGGTTCATTGAGTGAAGCCCCCGTGATCCATATTAACTCCGGATCTATTAAGCACATAGAGAGATCAAATTTACAAACATTTCCTTAACTTTTGCACTTAAAAATGAAGTTTGCACCTTGAGGGATTTTATCCCTCTCGAGGCTTGATATATGTGGAGTTAAGATAGATTCAAGCTAGTTTTAATTTTTCTCTATTTTTTATTAAAGTTTCCATAAAATAAATCTTCAATTTTTTTAATGTTTTAAATTGTCCTTTCGATGATTTCCCTTCTCTATATTTTCTTAAATAAGAGAAAAACTCTAGTTTTATAAATGTAATAACAAGGGTAATAGCTGCAACACAACATAGTCCAAGTCTCCACTGTTAAGTAATCAATTAAGATAATGCGAGGTTTGTGTTTTATCGTTATTGGAGAATGTTCCATTTTCGCAATCGGCTCTACAATCTATCATTATTCCCGCCTTTGCACATGCTTTCTCTGTACATCCACACTCTACACAATGAAATCCTCTTCTACTTCACACAACTTCCTCCATTAATCCTCAACACTCAACACAAGTCCTTCACAAGAAAATTAGATTGATATTGTTTGTTCCACAATAAGCATGGAAATCAATGGCTCTCATGATAGTGGAATGTGGAGTTTTTGGAGAAAGTTCATTGCCCTGCATGTAAAGGACCTCCATGCTCCCACAATGAACTTCTCCTGCAGTTCGAATAGAGTATTGAATTGATTCTTATCCACATTAAGTTCCTCAGCACAACCAACTAGAATACAAATTATTTTATTGCATTTAAATTTAATTAAACTATATATTAAATTATTGCATTTTTATAATTGAATTATACATAATACACTTTACAAAACACGGTGGCGGGAGAGCCATCAACATTGATGCATATGATTATGTTTAACTGAGGTGCAGAGCCTTCCTTGGTATGTCGAGCTCCGCACCAATGAATTCACGGAGTTAAGCTCCGCACCTTGGCACCATAAATTTCTTCACACCTTATTTAATTGAAGCACATGATATTGTACGTTATTTATTCCTCATACCCAATATGCATACACTATTATAGTTTCACAATTACATTAATTACTAAAATAGTATGCATACGCTACTATAGTTTCACATTAATTACTAAAATAGGTTATTGATTAATTAATGAATCATCTATGTTTTTTTGAAATTATATCATGTAGATATAGATATGCCATCATAATATATCTATTTGATAACTTTTCGTTGGTTTGTTTTAATAAATTAAAAAATATGAATAATTAGTTGTCAAGAAAAATATATTAAATCTTAGTTTATGCATGAGAACTTGAATTTTAAACTCTTTAAATTATTATTAGCTTTTTTCCTTATTATAAAGTTTTCTCATTAGATTGCAAGGGATAACTACTTTTCATAAAGGATGATGACATATAAGGAGGATTGAATTCAAGAAAAGGTGGAGACATGGTAATAAAGACATATAAGTGAGACAGTTACGTAGTTACAGAACTAGATTTATCAACTCGTACACCACACTAACAAAAATAGTCGATGTATTGTGCATAGTTACCTATGTGTGGGAGAACAAGCACGTTCCACGCTCTCACATGGAGGTACTTGTGTTGACATTGGGAGCGTGGAGTCTTTAGAGTATGGAAGAAGTTGATTGTGTGGGAGTGTGGAAAAATAACTATTCTTTACACTCCCGCACTCGGTCTCTAAGAGCAACCTTGTTTTTTCCAACAACACTTCCGCAAGAGAGATGTAACGTTGGATATGCAGCTGAATCGGGGGGATTTTCCCTTTACTAAATGTAGCTCTAGATAATTGATTGGTAACTATGGTAGTGTTTTCAAATCCAATTTTGATTTCCGTCGATGTGCAAGGAGGAAGTTCATGCAACGGAATCCGGGATGGAGACTTGCAAAATGCCATGAGAGAAGCCTTTGTTACTACATAAACCAAATTCTAATGTGACTAATGTTACTTAATCTGTATTAAATGTTTGGAGTGCAGAGATGTTGTTTGAAAGCTATTACCCTTGTAATCATGGGGAGGAAGCTTAAAATTTGATCATTCTTTCAACCTAGGATTGTTGTAGCTAATTCTTTCTTTCAACCTAGGATTGTCGTAGCTAATTCTTTCTTTCAACCTAGGATTGTCGTATGAAATAGTTAGCTAGTTATCTTGTGTATACTATACAAATAAGTTTCATCAATCTAGATATAAATTCAGTTTGTGTAGCTATAAAATTTTCGTATATTTCGCTCCCTCTATTTTATGTACATCACATGCTTGAGGTCTGTCATACACTCGAAATTCATTCGAAACAATAGATGGATTTATAGCTTATTTGTTCGATGATGCATATAATCAACGTCAAACATGAAAGGATTAGCATTTTTATATTTAATTTCAATTGGTCTCTGCTGTCAATCGTGCGACTCATCCACAAGAAGTCTAGATTGCCTATTCTCTATTTGTTTGTAGGTTCATCCCCGACCAAGAATGGAGATATTTAATTGCAAAGGAACACACCAGGGCAGTTAGTTCATTAATTAATTGGTTATTTGGAAATTGACTTTATTTCACATCATTGAAATATTAAAAAAAAAATATCAACACTCTTTTTTCATCACTAGCTTATCAATAATTAAAATATTAAGGATATCAACACTCTTTTAGGTTATTAAAAATATTATAATAATTTTTTGGAGTTATCAATTTAGTATTTAGTGTGGATAGACAATGCAAAGTTCTTTGTGCGAATAGACAATGTTTAAAAACCTAGGTCTAGAACACCATCCTCCACACTAGTTTCTTTTGTAAAGGGTTCTTCGCCATCGTTAGAATATATTTTCCGAGCCAAAACTCTTTGCCCCTAGAGCTCATTTGTTATGCCCTAAATTGTATATTGACAAATTTTGAGAAAACTCAAAATTCCATATGGGTTATTCAACGACTAGATCACTTTGGGTTCCATACATGCCAAAAATCCAAAGTGGATATCCTCCTTCTGTAGATTGATCGCCTTCAAAGTGATTTCTTCATGCAATAGGAAAGGGAATTGAGCCACAAGTGCATCAATCACAAGTTCCTGCATCAACCGCACAATTAATATTATAGTATTTAGCATATGTTACCCTATGTATCCCTATTCACATACATTGATGGAGGCATAGTTTACGACTCTAGAAGCCTTTCTGGTCCTGGAATTATTGATCAGTCCAAAGGCGCTTATGGCACAAGATAATGTGTGGGATCTGGCAGGAATTATGTCTCTAGTGTCGGTGAAATCCTATGCCAGGGTATAAGGGGTGGAATTGTATTTTGAGGTTGGAAAGGAAGATAGGGTAGCTAGTTTTAAAGAACCTAGGATCTCCATATGATATGTTATGAATGATGTTGAATGGATTGAAAAATATAGTTTGCCTTTGGAGGATTGGAATGAGATATGGAACTAGATCTAGTGATGCCACTAATTATATATTCATAGCTTGAAGTCTCACAGTAACAATCATTTACTTGTTTTTAAATCGTTCAGATGAGAATTCAGTTTGTATTTGAACAACTAGCTAATGAACTTGGTGTAAGAAATTAAACCACACATGGCCGAAAATTTAATAGGCATCGTATAGATTGTGTTGGGTGGCACCATACGTGTGTCTCCACTTGGAAATAATGATGACTACTTGTATGGTTAGACTCCATGAGCCCTTGTGCAGAGTTTTTACTGTGTAAAGGAAGCTTTCTTCACATAGTGAAAGTTCTACACAAAGAAGCTCTTTATAATGAAAAATAATAATATTAATTCGAGATTTGTTTAGTCCTCTCCTCACTTATGTAAAAGACTTGCAACAACATCAATTTTTCCCTCATTTGGTAGAGCAGTAGCATAGCAGTGTCTGTGTTAGAGCACTCATCCACGCAATGACCACTCACAAAATTAGTTTTATTTATTTATTTAAAAAAATGAATTGTCAGGCACTAATAAATATCGAAAATAAAACACCTTCCACGAGGGGAATTATGTTTATGGGAAAATATAAATATTACCAAAAATAAAACACCCTCCACCAGGGGAATTATGTCCCATTAGAGCTTGCTACCAATAAAAAATTAGAAATAAGATTTCTAAAAAAAATGTGAATTTTACGGGAAAATATAAATATTAAACATTCGTTGGAAAATTTGGTTGAAATTATAAAAACACAACAAAATAATGTAGAGTCAACACACTTTGACCACAAGATAGATGTTATACTCCTTGGTGAAGCAAGGACTATCAATTGTTATACTTTGATGAGATGAATTATGAATAATTTTCATGTGTAATTTATTTAAATTCTATACTTCCAAAATATTGCTAATATCAAATTTACATATATAAAAGAATTTATAAGAATAATAATTAAATATGAAACTAATCACAACTATCCATAATTAATTCATTAAACTATACTAATTATTAACATATTTACAACAACAAAAAAATCTTTAATCACCATAAAAAGTATAGTATAAATCATTAAAATAAATTGACTTTACTAACAACTTCAATGAATAAAATTAAAATAAATATCCCTAGAACTCGTAAAGTTTTTTCAGACATTTTCCCCTTAAATTGCAACTATCCATATGAAAAGAAGCTTAATAAATTATGATAAATGAATGATATATATTTAAAATTTAAATGAATTGAAGAATCACTAAACACCATATCGGGAATTTTTTTTCTTATATCATTTTGTTGACAGTGTTGGAAGCCGCTAACATACAAGGGGTCTCCCCAATATGAAGTCCGAACTAGACCTCACACTGTTTAGGATAGGAGCCCCATTTGGATAATAGACCCAACCGCCATAACTTAAATATTTGAATTGGTTTCAATATACAACATAAGAGAGTATGCACACAACCTTTGAAACAAGCAATTTTTTTTTTTTGAAATAAACATAATTTGATTCATTTAAAAAAAAAATACATTTAGCATATGCACTAAAAAAATAGTGCATTCAATTAGGATATATCCCACACCCTGTAATGGCATAGACTGTAAAAGCCCAACATGAAAATACAAAAATCACTAGTCATAAGGACAGTTCAGAAGTTCCAATAAAAGTAGCATATAAAAATTGTTCCAAACATAAAGCCAAGCACATTTTCATGTAGAATCTGGAAACAAAAACTATCCTCTGTGAACAAAGAGTGACAAAAGACTTGCATCGTAAAGCATTGTACTTAAAAATCATAAATTTGTAGCCTATATGGTGTCTCAAAAATAAAACACTGACATGGGAAAAAGCCATGCCTCATGTAGCCTAAAAATCATCCATGAAAGGTCTGTGGTAAAACTTGAACCTGTCTTGACCCCGAATCTTAGTTACCTGCCAAAGTCCCCTATCCAAGAGAATTACATCCTTAGAAAGCTTATTGGATTCTTGGTTCCTACCCCTGTATATGTGCTTACAAGAGAAGTGTGTAAATGAAAGACTCATATTTCATATATCCTCGACAATGTTAACCAAATGTATGTTCCTGCAATGTTGAACAACATTAACCCAATTAACCACCAACATAGTTACCATAGATTTGAACCCTGTCTGCATCCCTTCTTAATGGCAAAAAAAAATCAGAGATGTGCAAGCAATTGTTTCAACCCAATTGTTTGTATTGGATCCCATTCTGATTTTGACACGAAAAGAATGTTGTTCAGACAATTTAAGAACAAAACCCCCACTAGCTTGTTATCCTGCCCCCTGTAAAGCCCCATCGAAATATCCCCAAGGCATTTATTTGTCTGGAATTTCTTCAAGGAGAGGTGGATAGTAATTGAGAATAGTGAGGCCTTCATCAACAATTTTCCCTAGAAAAGATGTGAGACCTTGGAAAATCTCCTTATTCCTCATGAGCCATATTCCTTAACAAATAATAAGAGGAAGTGCATTAATTACTTTGTTTTCCCAATCCTGAGACCAACTATGCTATGAAGCTACAATTTTTGGCCCTTCCCAATTAAATTATAAATCCACACTCATTCCTTAATCATTCCAAACTTATTGTGTGAATGGGCAAGACACAAAGAGATGGCCAATTGTTTCATCTTCCCCTTTGCATAGTGAGCACCATCATGGCCCAATTACAACTTGTGTTGCATCACCTCTAAAGTAGGAACTTTGTTTTCCATGATACACTAGCACAACAAATTCGTTTTTAGAGCGCATTTTTCCTTCCACACCACCTACCAACACCACTTAGGTTCAACTATTTGTGCCATTGCATTTAGAAAAATGTAGTCTAACTTTGGAGTATAAATGCTGAGAGGAGAAGAAGACCAAACAAACTCATCTTCTCAATTATTCAATTTGATATGAGCTCTTACTAGTGCATCCAAATACTATCTCCATTCTACTTGCATGCCCTTAGGGATTTTCAAGTCCACTACGGAAAACCAACCCTGTACCCAAAAAATTGTTGTAGTAGGATTTGCGATCTGATTAAGTCTAGTACAAGCTTCATCTCGAAGATGGGAAGTGAGGTTTTGAGATAGAATATGTCTTTCCCCACTCCAAGGCCATGGGTCGTAACCCAATGTGACTTTGTGCCCATTCCTAACCTTTCATGCAAGCCCTAAGGTGATTAAGCCTAATGAATTTAACACCAACCTCCAGACTAATGAGATATTGTTGCTAGCCCTATTAGGGTGCCTAATCCCCATCCTCCAAGCACTTAGGACTAATGTACTTCTTAATGACAACATATGTCCATAGGCTAAATGTAGTAAGGAATCTCCACCTAGATTTAGCTATTAGGGCTTTTGAAAATAAGAAAATGTTTTTAAACCCCATCCCCCTAGGAGCTTAGGGATTGCAATCTTCAACCATTTTATCCATGGTAATACAAAGGACTCGCACGTCCCTTCCCAAGGAAATTTAAGGAAAAATATTCTTTCCTTTTCTAATATCCCCCTTGGGATCCACATCAAGGACATCCAATAGACAAGGATTGTTTCAAGCACCTATTTAAATAACACTAAATGGTCAGCTCTTGAAATCCATCTGTGGCTCCAACAAGATAGCCTCTTTTCTAGTATTTCTAAGAGCCAAAACTAATATTCAAGTTTGTAATCCTATGAGGATATTCTCTCTGGAACAATATTTTAAAGGAATTTTTTCTGGGGTTTCTTGCTAACCCTTTCTAGTTGAAAGAAAGGATTTTCATTAGTGAACATTGCCATGGGCCTGAGCCCTATCAATAGAGGATTGTTTTCCCGAAACTAGCTCTTCTTTAGCCCATGATTTTACCAAAGATACATGATATTTCCTCCCCCTATCTTTTCCATGAACAAAGGGGATAGGGAGTTTACCTAACCCACCAAGATGAACAATTGAGTTAGGATGAATCTTCCTTGACCTCAAATTATAACATATGTAATTAACATCATCTTATTTAGAAAAACCAGTGTCAAAAGTTAAGGTAGGAGATGAGGGAGTCCCCCCCGCCCCGCCACCCCCCGTAAGCCATTCGAGAGGAGATATGCCACTTTCCTAAGGGACAAGGAAGTTACTAGCTTCTGAATATCCTCCACATTCTGAGCATTACCATTTTTATCCTAATTCTACTCCAATACTGAAGAAGAATGGGAAAATAAAGAAAGAGAGGAGAAGGGAGGAGAAGCACCCTTTAATATGCCGCCAACCTCCAACTGAATGTTTGTATGTGCATCCTCCTCATTTGATGCTCTTGACTTTGGAGCATTTTTATTCACAGTATTTGCCTCACCTATCTCTGTTCCCCCATATCGAAGCACTCCTCCAGTCTTCTCCCAACATTATTCCATTTCCTCTACCCCACCTACTATAGGTTTTAACCCCATACAGAAATTACCTGCATATGAATTCTAAAACGCAGAAAATAAACAATGCGAGAGCATAACACATAAAACACATATACACAAAGATTTTCCCCTGGATCCCAAAACCAGGACT
>APFE030664573.1:69745-93512 GCA_000404065.3 Pinus taeda
CATTTAAAGAAGAAAACATGGCTTTGTTTTTGGCCATGTGATAAGAAGCTCCAGAATCAATGAGCCACTCATGAGAATGAGAGGAAGAAGATACATTTAGTGCATAGCTTTGTTTTTGAAAATTTGATAACTTAGCTGCATAATGAAGTTATGTCTCGGTCCTATAATGATATCCCTATACTTGTAGTGACATTCCTATCTTCATTCTTGTAGAGGTAGCAACACATTCCTCTAATAATGGCACACACTGTTCTATAATATGGTACTGTGAAGATAGCCCAAGCTTTGGTCCAACAATGATGACGAACACTGTAATACAATCATGCCTTCGGTCCTGTAGTGACAAACCTAACTTTAGTACACCGAATTCCCTCATTGTAATATACCAAAATCTTGACTGAAATTTTTGGACTCCATCACTGATCTACATCGAATTTGTATCTCTGAAATTCACCGAATTGTTATCTCTGCAATAACCAAACTTGTCTATGAGGTACACCAAAACTCTGTCTCTTGTAACCACTGAATTCTTCTATGTGTATTTGAGCAAAGTTTACATGTTTATACATAGTTAATTCCCACTGTAAATGAGCTAACATGAGATTATTTGGATAAGCCGACTTGTTGACAATTAATTTGAAGGTCGAATTGCAAGGAGCCTTTTTTTGATTTCGATCAAGGTAACTATATATATTATCAAAATTTCAAAAACATCGTACATCAATAGTTTAATTGTATACATCATTGCTACCACACCAGGAAAAATAAAGGGATTAAGAGCTAACAAGAGAGCTGCTTTGAACAAGAATGAGCCTGTAAGGAAGCCAAGACAACCCGTGTCTTTGGTTATGTCGAAAACAAAAGTATCACAAGAAGGAAATTTTCCAGAATTACACATTATGGAGGAGGGCCAGGGGGAAACAATGGCAGGGTTGAAAAGAGTGCTCCCCTCTCGTGCATGTGGTAGTCAATATGCTCTACTTGGGTCTCCAACACACGGAGGTAGTCATTTGTTCACCGAAGTTGCCGCAAAAGGCCATCTAGAGAGTCTAGGAGTTCATTCTGCATGTGTTGGAGGTCTCTGAAGTTCACCACCAATTCATTATGATCGTCATAGTGCTACTCCCTTAGAGTTTCCATGCTTAGATGGAGAGTGTTTAGTTGAGCCATTATGGATTCCAAGGTAGTCAGGGCCTCTATGTGGCCCTGGGAGCAATCTGGGGATATGGCTGCCTCTGTATCAGAGTGGTGGCTCTTAGTCAACTTCGAGCCTGAGCTGGGTATGTCCTGTGGTGGAAAATTCTCCATACGGTGATCAACGCCTCCTTTACGGGCACAACCTCATTGCCATGACATGCAATTGGATCCTCCTCTACCTGTTACACTAATCTGGCTGTGCTGGGAAACCCATCACACCAATCGAATATGAACCAAACACAAAAAACACAGCTTACCTCCCCTACTTCGAAGTTGTTAGATTTCCCAATGAAATTCCGGTGAACCTCCCCACTATCTGCTAGCGAGCTAGGTGGCACATTGCAAGTCACGAAGGTAGACCAGCCACTCTTGGGGAAGAGTCATGCCCCATATTATCCGCCTAACTGTCACTTCAAAGGAGAAATTCCTTGCCGAAAGAAGACCCAGAGTGAGGCAGGGGAAGCAAGAGCCCACCACCCACTCACACCAGCCCCAGGACTACAATTCCTGTCATTGTAGTTTGTCATGTGCTCTCCCAGATCCCACGGTTAAAGAGCTTTCCATTTCCAATTCCCTGCATACCCTTCAATCCCAAACCCGTCCTGCACCATCTCCCCAAGCCTCCGCTTGAGCCAGGATGCCAATACCTCACTTCTCTCCCTCACCCAAAACTCCCTCCTCATCACCCACCTACTGCAAATGACCACCCTCTTGCCTCCTTCTTGCATTAAGTAACACTCACGAGAGAGCCCGACTCCCAATAGGCATTAAGTAGGGTGTGCTACACGTGGAGGCCCAAATGGCTCCATGCTCCAACCCACAACCACATGTCTCCTTGATTGGACACCCCCATCGGGGTGACTTGTAAGGAGTCTTGATGGAGGAGTCTTTTGAATAAAAAATTTCACTTTGAATTAAATAAAAATCCTAACTCCCACAATGGAGGCTTGACCTATGATAATTGGCTCAAGCATGAAACCCATGCTTTAGCAAGTCAATAATAAAATTCCTTTTGCTTTCTTTTGGCAAATATATTTCATTTTGTGTCAAGTACAACTATGAAGACTGAACCTAGTTACATGCTTCAACACTTTGGACATAGAGAGTGTAGAATCAATGTTGCATGCAAACTCACATTCTTAACTGAAAACAGAATAACATAATTGCTAGATATTCAAATAGAAATGAGGTATATTAATCCTGAAAAATTAGCAATGGAAAATGAAATTGTTTCAACAGAAATAATATCTCAGTGACTTTTAGGCACTGTAAATAATTTTTTTTATTTTTATTTATTTATTTATTTATTTTTTTTCATACTTACATCATCCTCTGTAACTGTTCTGGGTATGGATCCCACAAAAATTTTGGCAAAATTCCCATCTGATGAATCTGTTAAATTCAAAATAACTATAAGATTTTCTGGCAAAAAGGTGCACCAAAAAAAAATATTGTTTAGAAAGAAATGAATATATCTATAATTAATATTAAACACGGTACAAAACCATGTGCAATAATTTGAAGGAAACACTAAGCAAAGACAAATGATGATGACAATGAGAAATGAGAGATTGAAATTTGTGGAAGTCGTCTCAAAGGCATGCAACAAATCAATTCCTATAATAAGGATGAATGACCACAATCCTCCTCAACAAATAATAGTTAAACTTCCATGGAGTTGGATTCCAAAACTACAAAATGATGTCTTTCAGTTTAACATGATTCCCTCAGAGCCAAAGTTGTACATGACCACAATATGACAACCTAATTTCCAAAGAACATTGCACTTCAATTTCAAGCCCCATAACTAATATGTACAGATTGAAGAAAGACTATTTATCAAACTCATGGCTTGTAATTCTCAAAACCATAGGATTAACATTCCTTATTCATTAGAACTGTTAGAATAAAATGTCGAAACTGATAGACAAACCCCTTCATAGGTGGGAAAAGTATTAAGGCACCTAGTAATATAGTTTTCAAAACAATAATAATAGCACCACTTTTTCAGGAGTTGTTATTATAATATAATTTCAAAAGTTCAAATGGAGTTAGACCCCATTGTGGGTTGGAACAACTGCATTTCCAAGCGCTTCTTTGGAATCTATATAATGTTGGCACACTACTTATGTGATGGGAACATTTTGAGTTCAACCAAAACAAAATGCAGAGATTTCATGAACCCCACTTGCATCCTTTTAAAGCGTAGTTGCTCAAAGCATTTTACAATAAACCCCCAAAAAATTATGAACTAACATAGTTTAGTTTAATATATCCAATACATCAATAAACATAGTGTGGATAACTCAAAGTCTCTTCCATCTAATTTAAATATTCGTAGCTTAAATTGCACATCATGAATGACAATGATATCTCAAAAAGGTTGGAAAGGAAGATGTGACATAGTTGTTAAGATAAATAAAGAGTAATTCTCATGCCTCAACCTAGTAAATAACATCCTGTCATTTTCATATCCTACTTTGGTTTGTTACACTTCCTACAAGAAGAGGTCAATAAATCCAAACTTAAGAGACAATATAAAGTTCCAATCTATGTTACCATAGTGGACATTGATCTGTTTCCTATCATCTCAAAATGGCTTGGAAGTTCTTTGTGAATATCTGAAGGTGTTTATGTGCTCACAATCAAGTTTATCAAGAAACACGCTCCTCAACCAAGAAATAACCAAACAATAGAGGGCCATTTAGTCTAACAAACACTTCTCAATTGTTTAGTTTCCCAAGGAACATTTTCAAAATACAATATTTTTAAAAATAAATTAAATAACCAAAGAAAAACCTAGACACAAAAGGAAACATATGGGGTTTATTCTTCACTAAAAAATTGCAAGAGTTGAGTATTCTTTTAGAGAGTCTAGATATCCTACTATTTTTTCAACTAGAGACACACAATTAAAGCCAACTAATTTAAAATATTAAATGGAAACATCTGGTGAAGCAATTTTAGGAGAGATAAAATAAGGAAATTCATTAACGTCAACAGATTGATGAGCATCAGTGTTGCAACAAGTATGCTACAACTCCTAGGCTACTAGCTTTACTTTATCAACCCAGGGTTCTGTTGATGCCTCGAAAATTGCTGCATCAATATTGGGAAAAACCACCCGGTCCGGACCTTAAAGGCAACTCCTTTTCTGTTTGGTGTGGTGGCTCTGACTGGATATAATGGGACCAATTTCCCAATGGTTGGTAAATAGGATGGATAAGTGGTTGATTGACTAGTATCTAATGATAATGGATGAATGATTTATTCTATAATGCAAAAATAAACAACTTAATCTATCCCGGGAAATTTCCAATTTAGTGTAACTTTTGATGATCTTTATCTACAAACAGGCATATAGATGACTCTATTGGTAAACAAAGACATTCATTCATATGGTAATTACTATGTTCGAGTAGTTGAACAAAGTAATCATTAAAACATTATTACACTGCTTTTCATATATCAATGACATAAATATGATTGAAAGAATAACACTCCTTAAACATTCAATAGTGATAAGCGTAAGGATTGCTGTTAAAACACATACATATATCCAATGATAGCAAGATTAAGTAAATGCTGATTCATATGAAATAATGGAGCAAAGACATAGATAATAGTACCATATGTAATTCGAATCCCTCCCGATATCAATCGCATTCAAATTCCTTCTTCAAACTTAGAACACTTCCACAAAAAGCAATAGTGCATATCTCATCAAAGCATTCTTCATTAAAATTCAGAATATAGGCCCAGTCTTCATAAAAAATATATCGGATGCATAATAGTGTGACTTCCCGATCCAAGTTTATATAAAAATTTAGGACCCTTTTTAAAGACATGAAAGGGTCTATAAATACTATCTAAGCTAACTAATTATGAAATAAAAATGCTATTAGGTGGTATAACCAAATCATGAAGATCTCCTTGAAATAGTTCTGTTTGCAGTCAGTAGTATGATTCGTTGTTTCGGCTGATCGTCCTTTGGCTTGAGCTTGCAGATAGCAAGAATTGGTTGCAATTCTGGAGGGTGACTTAGACGAGAATGCAGTTGGGCTGAATGCGTAGCATCATGAGTTTCGGGAATCATATAACCGATTGCATCAGTTAAACATTTGAGTGCTGCCCTTTGACTGTATAGTTTAACTAGGAAGAACCAAAAGGTGTCCCAGGTTAAACTTTGGATGCCTTCGATTAATCACTCCTTCTTTTCCAATTCCTGATTGCATGTTTGTTCCAATGCTTTGGATGATGGAAATTTACCTGGAGTGCACTGTGAAATCAATTTAGACAGATAAAGAGTATTATTGACTAACTCAATTAAATTATTGGTTGCTGATCTGCATCTTGAAGTTTCTCTTTCTGCTTTCATCAATTACGACTGCCAATCTAGGAAAAGAATCTCCTTGTGTGATTCTAGAATTTTAGGCAAATTTGCAGCTTGCCCTACACTGGTTTCTTGCCAAGCATGAAAGTTGGTTAAAGTCTCATCGGCTTGTTCCAAATTCTGCCTGGCATCGATTGATTTGTCAATAATTGATGAAGCAATTTCACAAAGGGGCTCGACAAGGGAAATATTATGACATAGTAGATTTAGCTGCTTAATCAATGCTTTATTGATCTGGAGAGCCTCAGACTTGAATTCTGTTGGTTGAGGAAAACTCTTGAACTTCTCTACCTATTGTGATAATTGAGCGATTTGCTCATCTTTTGTTTTACTCATCTTTTCATTCATTGTCTTCAGCTTGGCCAATGCTGTAGATAATTCCTTTTGTTTCTGCTTGAGCAATTGGTTGTTTATCTGCTGCTATGCTGCTAACTGCTGTTCTAATTGTTCTATTCTTTGCTGTCTTTCAGATCCCTGTGCCTGCAATGAAGCAATTGTTTGATCTTTTTCCTTGAGTAAATTGCTTACTTTCGATGCTTTATCCATAGTAGCTGCCGAGTAGGGTCCGGCATACTGAGAAAGTTTTGTGAGGTCTTCGAAAGGATTGAATTCTTCTTTCCATACCACATTAGCCATCTCTGTCTATGCAGGAACAAGGGAAGATTGATCAAGCCTTCTCTTTTTCCTTTGTATTTTTACTACAGCCCTATGTTTAGGACTGTAAAAGACATCTAATGGTGGTATTTCTTCTATTTGCAAAACAATTTCATACGATGGATCCTTACGAATTATCTCTACATCTTTGCTGATGGGTAGGCCGCTGGTTCCTTCAATCAGAACCGTACTTGTTGTTGTCTTGTGACCAATTTTCACTTCAAGTGTACTAAAACCCCGTGAATTCTCAGGATTGCTTATAATGGAATCGAATTGTTGCCATTCTTTAAGGAGCTTGGGATCGATTTGAGTATCTATATCCATGTGTTCACTACCTTTTTCCTGTTCTTTCTCTTGTTCTGGCTCTTTTCCTTTCTCGAGAATTTTTTCCACAGCAAGAGGTTTGTTACCAGTTTTTTGTTCAGGCTCGCTTGACTAGATTGCTGGAGTGGTGGCTAATAAGTCCAAAGGCAGAGTTTGCAACCTCTGTTCTCTGAGCCTATTGAACACTTCCAACCCTTCATCTTTATATCTGATCGTAGCCAATGTTTTTACTTGAAATAATGATTTTGCTGAGGAAAAAAGGTCATCAAATTCATCCTTTTCATGATCGAACCTTGTAAGTTTGGCTTGTTCAAGAACATTATAGGCAACTTTTCTAGGATCATATTGTCTATTGGGGATGGTTGCAAGATTGAACATTTGTATTTTTTCTGCCTCCTTTTCTGCGTTTTTATAATCATGGAGAGTGTAAACACCGCATCTCAAAGGAAATGTAGGCCATACCTATTTCTTAGAGTGTCTAAGGGTTTTGGATGTCCCTTTTGTTGTTATTTGGTAGGCCAATTCCCGAGCTAACAAATTATCAGGCACATACAGAGGAAGGACATGTGGTTTTGTAAGGCTACCAAAAAGCCTTATATAATTGAACTTGTCTTCTCCAAACCAATTAGCAACTGCATTCAAGTCTATCCCTTCTTCCTCGGAAATCCTAGGGGTAGGTTTTATCAAAAATAGCATAATAAACAGGCAACATAAAACCATTGCAAATTCTATGCAAATGATATTTGTAGTGGGATTTCCATAACATTTGATGATAAATATGGATTGGTTTGGGGTCCTGGGGAGTCCATCTCCATCCAAGTACTGGATATTCAGAGTTAAAAAAGAGGGTATCCATAATATAATCATTATAATAAAAAGGGGGAATGGTCCTGGTAGTTTTGCGTGAATTTGATCTAAATTCAATAATTGTTGTCGCCAATTTGTCACAAAATGTTTGCCCAATCCATCACATAACTATTAACTATTGCTTCCATTAAAGGGACCATTTCAATGGTGAATTTAGCAGAATCATGTATCCCCCACATTCTACACATCATAGCCCCGACATAATAGTAAGGAGAAGCCAATGAGTCCACCGAGTACTTACCTAATGATTCATGTTTGTGCTTCTCGGGGTTATGTCTCCACTGCTTAATCGGGGCCGATTCTGTCTCATTTTCATTCGCAAATTTTTCAAGGAAGGCTTTGTTGTACCTCTTTTCAGGTTCGGGAAAGTTGTACATTTTCCTTAGATCATCCGGCTGAAATGATCCAAAAATATTTCCGTCAATTGTGCAAAATGTTCTGTTTGAAACTGGAATTTCTTCTACCACCCATCTTACTACATCAGTGTATGGAAGAATATTTTCTCGTGCTGCTATTCTGTGCAAAAATGAACAGGCTAAATCTCTGAGGGATGCTTCTGATTTGTTAGTTGAGTCAGCTGTGGCGCTTTCTGATATCTCCTTAGGCTCCTCTGCTTCAATTAAATTGTAAATTCTTTCCCAACTAGTATTTCCAAGGCCGAGGCATGTAGTGTCTGAGATTAACCCTTTTTTGCTTGGCCCTGGATCCTTAGCTAGTTGCACTACACTGTAGGAGCCGCTGCTGCAGATTTCTTTGATTTCTTCCCCATTTGTTTCAAATTTCTTATTTAAGCAGAGTTTTGCACAAGCGATGAGAAAAACGTGATACAAAGAAATGCTTTTATAGACCAATATGAAAGAATTACGCCGATCAGTGGGTGATAATGGATTAAAGTGAAATTGCCGTGGTTAAAATCTACAGAAAAATCTTCCCTTAACTGCTTCATTGATTAGCCGTTTAACCTCTCAATCATGGTAAAGGAGGTTTTAAATGTCCATCACGTCGTTTATATGCCAAATGATTTATTCAAGTGTGGTTTAGATTTCTTTGATGGATAATCAGAAGTAAATAAAAAATTGATGATTGGTAACGTGAAAGGAAAGGCTTTAATATTCATTTTAAATATCTCCGATCACCAAAAGGTGATATAATGCATGCAAACCTTTTAAATACGTTTTCGAAATATGTACCTCATTTAATGCATTGCAATCGGGGAATGAATTCGGGTCTTATTACCATGTCACTATGATTTTGCCGATCGCCAATTGCGATATGCCTTATCGCATCGGAGGATTGGGGTATGCCTTTTAATCATGTGTTAACTGTTATTGCCGATTGTCGATGGCGATATGCTTTATCGCATTGGAGACATCAAGGGGGCTATTTGATTGTGCTTTGTAATTTTCCTTTCCCGATATCCGATTGTGATTGCCTTTTCGGATTGGAATGAATGAATGCATCTTTATATATGTTTCTCTTGTTATTGCGATATGCGATCTTGCGATTGCTTTATCGCAATAACGAAGAACTTTATAATTTTTTAAAGACCCACTTTATTTCTATTCGAAAGGGTTATAAAGTACTTTGTTTACATTAATCCTTTTGATAAGGGTTTCTCTTATGATGGGTTAATACCAATTTATTCACACATCTAAGTTTATTTTAAAAGGGACCCATTTCATATTATGATTTTGTGTAAAAATTTTATGAAATGGGGGGGTTGTTGTATAGCACAACAATTAGCGATTCACTGGGAGAAACAGTTATCTCTAAGAAATTAATTAAAATACTTAAAATTTCTTAATTTGGAAATCTTACCTGATAGAGAAAATTTAATATAACTAGGAAATCATAAATTCTGAATATAATGATAACTATTCTTGCTATTTTTTTTTTTTTTTTTTTTAGAATTAAATACATTCTAAGCTTTAAGTGAACCTTAATTGGTTGATAATGATAAAACAAAAGACTTTTCCAACTTAGCTTTTATAATAACTCCTTTGTCATAGGTAGAGCCTCTGTTGCTAGCAAACGTCTATAGTCTCGACAGGGTTACCATTTAACCATTTGATCATTCATTATTCCATCCATTTCAGAGTATAATTAAAAAGAATGAATCCAAAAGATATGTTTCCATATTTTTTGTATTACTTTTTCATTTTTTCCTTATTTTGTAAGATAAAAAGCCATTGTCCTGGTTTGGTGGCTAGCTGTTGACAATGCCATTCACTGGTTGTAATTTAACTGAACAAGCTGGCTTGTGATGAGACCCCCTGTCTTATAATTATAAGCCATTACCCTATTTTGGTATGCAATATTGGTAATGTCAGTTGAACTATTCCCCTATGATCATGGTAAGCTGGCTTATAATAAGACCTCTTATCTTTTATATCAAATATATTTTAGAATTACACTATGAGTAATTATAAACTTTGATGGATGGGATGAACAATTTTCTCCTTAAGAGAATATGGATGACAGGGTGAGAGTTGAGGATGCTAAGATTGAATAAGTCTTTGTTTTGTATTAATAACCGTTTTTAGGCCTTTTAAAACATTAAAATGATTTACAGTAGTTTGAAGTTTTGAGAGGATTTCACACAAATAAAATGGGGGTATTCAGAATCTAAATATACCTAATTTCCTAGAAATTTCCTTTTCCTTTAAGGCTTCAATTCCTTAAAAGTAAATATCAAAACTATTTTCTTTTGAGTAACTTCTTCAATATAGCAAAGACAAATGAGCGGCTTTTTACAACTTTATTTTCCTAAGATTTTAAACAAAATAAATTATGCACACAAATTCTGCTAAAAATTGAATATTTACAAAGGGAGAAAGGGTTACCTCTTCAATTGAAGAATTTTTTCAAGATAAGGCCGTTAACAGGAAGAAAATCCCTCTTTCCTGATAGATCTTGCAATATGAATGTAGAAGGGCCTATCTTCTCACTAATCTGGAATGGTCCAAGCCACATTTTCTGAAACTTAGTATGTTTTCCTTTATCCTCATAGGCTTTGTCCCACTTCAAAACTAAATCACCAACTTGTAAATGTTTTGAGCTGGTTGAAGTTGTATCGAAAGATAATTTAATAATCTGTTGATGTTTTGCATGTATAATTCGGGCTCTCTCTCTCTCTTCTTCTAGTTTCAGAATTTGATCGTGTCTAAGTTGAATAGAAGATGAGGGGCTTTCTTCAATAAACTGCACTAAAGCTAGTGATGGAAGTACTAAGTTTGTTGGTATGACAACTTCCTTTCCATATACTAGATTAAATGGAGAAGTGCCTATGGAGGCTTTCTGTGTTATTCGGTCAGCCCATAGTGTAAATATCAAATATTTATGCCAATTTTTATGATTTTTCTCAATAGTTCTCTTAATGATTTTGATAAGATTTTTATTGGTGGATTCTGCCAAACCATTACCCTGAGGGTAGTAGTTTGCAGAATACTTCAATTTAAATCCCCTTTTGATAGCAAACTCAAATATAGAATTTCCAGAGAAGTAAGATGCATTATAAAAAATAAGAGCGTTTTGGACACCAAACTTGGTAATGATGAATTGATCTATGAATTCAATAATTGCCTCAGAGTTTGATGTCTTCAAAGGAATAACTTCAACCCACTTAGTAAAGTAATCGGTAGCTGTAAGGATATACCTATGCTGTTTGGATGAATGTGGAGTGATTTCTCCAATGATGTCCAATCCCCATTGTTCAAAAGGTTGTTCAATGTTGACCGGTTGCAAAGGGAAAGCTAACTTCTTTTGTCTTCCACTAGTGGTTGGACAACTTTGGCATTTCCTTACATATTCATGAGTATCTCTGAATAGGGTGGGCCAATAATATCCAGCATGAATGATTTTGTGAGTTGTTGTATCAGCTCCAAAATGTCCACTTGTTGGTCCATCATGTAGCTCCTGCAAGACCTTTTGCACTTCAGGTTTTTCCAAGCATCTTAACAAGATTGAATCATAATTTCGTCTAAATAATACATCATCTACAATTATGAAGTATTTTGCTTTCAATCTTATAGCATGTCTGTTTTTATAGGAAATATTAGAAGGAGCATATCCATTTTTCAAATAGAAAATCAGATCTGCATATTGAGATTCAGGATTAGTGATACTTATCTGATTGATTTCTTCAATATCTTTTGTACCTTCAGATTCCTAAATATTGGATGCTCCTGCTAACAACCTGCAAAAACCTTGGCCTTTGACAATCTTTGCTGGTTTGATTTCCAAGTCATATTCATGTAATGCTGTGACCCAATTTGCTATTTTTTCTTCTAATTCCCTTTGAACTAGTAGTTGTCTAACTGCCAAAAAAGGGACTATAACTTTTGTATGAGCTTTTAAGAGAAAGGGTTTATAGTGTTTAATGGCTTTGTGCATAGCAAAGGCTTGTTTTTCAACTTCTGAGTAATTGAGTTCAACACCTTGAAGGTTTGAACTATAAAATGAGATTGGTGCTTCCAAGTTTTGATCGGTAATTTGTGTCAGCACTGCTACATAAGATGAATCTGATGCAAGGGTATATAAGATGAAATGATTTGAAAAATTAGGAGTGCTTAAAGCAGGGGCATTTATGATTGATTGTTTGATGGAATTAAATGCCTCTTTTTCTACGGGCCCCCATTTAAACACTGAATTTTTCTTGATCATGGTTTGTAATGGAAAAACAATCTGGGAAAAATTTGGAACAAATCTTTTTACAAAGTTAATTTGACCTAAAAATGACTGCATGGATTTTTTGTTACGAGGGAATGGAATATCAGAAATCTATTTGATTCTATCTGGATCAAAAACAATGAAGCCCAAGAGCTTTCCTTAATTAAGAGCAAAAAATGACTTCTTTGGATTGAGTGAGATACCATACCTTTTACAACGTTCAAATATTTTTTTTCAGATCGTGTAAATGATTTGATCTTTTCTTGGAAAATACAGTAATATCATCTAAATAGGCAACTACTGATTTATTGATCAATCCTTTGAATGCTATGTCCATTGCTCTTTGGAATGTTGCTCCAGCATTAATAAGTCCAAAAGGCATTTTTTGGTAGGTATAAGTTTCCCACTTGGTTTTGAAGGTAGTCTTAAGTTTGTCATCAGGGTGGACCAATATTTGATTATAGCTTGAAAAACCATCTAAAAAGGACATTAACTCAGAACCAGCTACTGAATGGAGTATCTTCTCCATGGTAGGCAAAGGGAAGTTATCCTTGTGGCTTGCTTTGTTAAGATTTCTGAAGTCGATACAAATTCTAATGTCTCCATTTTTCTTCCTTACTGGCACCATATTGGACACCCAGTTTGAATGTCTAATAGGAAAAATTATCTTAGCTTTCAAGAGTTTGTTTAATTCAACCTTTATTTGACTCTCTAAGTTAGGATGAATCTTCCTTAACTTCTGTTGCACTGGTTTTTGTTCAGAAAGCATTGGAATAATATGCTGAATGATAGATGTATCGTATGTTTTCAAATCATCATATTTCCAAGCGAAGACATTTTTATACTTACGTTATAATCTAATGAATGCAATTCTTTCTTCTGAAGAAATTCCTAATCCCAAATTGATGTTTTGAGGATTACTCTCCATAACAAGGTTTATCAATTCAAATCTCAAAGTAGAACTCTGGAGTTTTGAATTAGTTACCTGTTTAAACCTGTCCTTGATGTCATAAAGATCTTCAAGCTTGACCACTGGTTTAGGTATTGAGTTTTCTTCTTGTTTTTCCTTCATTTGAAGGTCATGATCACTTTCATCAATAATTTGATCATCATAGGACTTGTCAGAAGTTAAGAAGTTTAAAATGTCTTCATCGTGATTGAACACTCGCCAATTAGTGACATTATCAGGGATTGATGGTCTAAAAATTAACTCTACTGAGAATCTATTTGGGTTGTAATCTTCAAATGGCAGGAGTTTGGAGGCAACATTAGCTAGTAAATCTACTGCTGCATTCTAGGATCTAGGGATGGGAGAAATATTGAATGCTAAAAATTGAGATATAAGATCTTGCACCAAATACTGATAGTGTTTAAGGTGACTAGAAAGGCAATGAATTGTATTTCTAACTTGTCTTATAACAATTTTTGAATCACCGAACACTTCCAAATATTGGACTTTAAGACCGATTGCTTTGTAGAGTCCTTGAATTAAGGCCTCATATTCATCTGTATTGTTTGTGCATTCAAATTCCAACCTGCATGATAACATGGTCTTTTCCCCCTTAGGACTAACTAAAATGCATCCTGCTCCTGCACCCTCACTAGACTTAGGCCCATCAAAATATAATGACCAAAACAAAGACTTATCTACAATTTTATTTATAATTTTCTCAGCAACATTAACACATCTTGATGTATCTGTTTGTGAAAAATTTTCAATTTGAGATGTGAAATTATTGACCGAGAAGGGTGATGGTTGGGCGGTGAAATTGCCAAAGAATGATTCGAATGAGTAATTCCCCAAAATATTGTTATTGAAAGATATTGGTTGATTTTCTTGTTTGAATTCCGTAGTAGTATGGGTCATGTGTTTCTCCCGATCAATCTTGATCTGATTTGGCTTTCCTTTATAAGGGAGCCAGATATGAGACCAATCGGTGGAAATATAACCATGGAGTTTCTCAGACCAGTCTCTACTCAAAATTAAACCATAGAATTCAGGTATATCATCGATTAAAATATCGATTCTCTGAACCACTCTTAGATCAGCTGACAACCTAATAGTAACTGAGTTGATCTCTCCTAAAACTTGGACCTTAGTTCTATCCAACTGTACAATATGAATTGCGGACTTTTGGGGTTCAATGTTCAGTTTGGAACAAACTGAAGCTGGCATTATATTAGAGGAAGCCCCTGAGTCAATCAAATAGTTGTGTATATTTCTATTATAGATCTCGTAGGTTAAGAGGAAAGGAGGATTATGAGAATTCGATCTATGTCCGATTAAAACAGCATCAATAGCTTCTACTCTACCAGGAGGCGGTTTACTTGACTCATTAGCAGCTTTAGACATTACATCATTGGGAAGAGGAGAAGAAGGTACAACATTTAACTCCTTAAGAAGTAATTTCTATTGATGTTTGAGCTTACTAAGCTCAAACATAGTGATATTTTCCTTTGTCTTCTTCATGTCTTCAATAATATTGTAGTCCATAGAATCTGTAACTACTAATGTCTTTGATGTTGTAGGTGGATTTGAAGTTGATGGCTGATTTTGGGAGGATATTGCTGTAGATTTCTTTGTGGGGACCTTTTCTTTGGTTGTAGTAGTACCTGCATTCCTTTTCTTTGAAGTTATTTGAATAGGTTCAGGAGTACCTTTACCCCTGGTAGTTACAGGGAAACCTTCCTGTTCATTTTCTGTATCGGAATTAGGCAAAATAAAATCCCACATCCCATGACATTCCACAGTCTCCTCTTCTTCAGGTCCTTCAGATGACAAGACTGTTTCTTCTTCTTCTTCCTCTTCGGGATCGGAGTTTGCATTGGATATGGCATTTGGTGGTTTTGATTCAGGTTTCTTAAAATTCCTGAATGGCCTTTTTGTTGAAGTCTCAACTACTTGTTTTTTGATTTCTACCATTTCATTTGACATAGTCTTGAGAACTTTTTGGAGTCCCTCCATATCATATGGGTCTTTGGGGGTTTTCTTCTTTGAATCATCTATGAAAGAAACTTTTTTGGATTTTCTATCTTCAAGAGCAACCTTTTTTTCTAAAGCAATAATGCGTTTCTCTACTGCAAGCGCCTCTTTCATGTTTTCAGCTAGAGTTGGTTTAGCAGCTCTATCTACAAAAATAGATAAATTTGAGGGTAAAGCTGTTATATACCATCCGCTTCTGATTTTCTCACTTGGCTTAGAGGTGGTTGGAATCTTATTCAAGAGTTTATTAAATCGGGAGTTGAACTCCTTTATAGTTTCTTTAGATTCTATCCTAAGATTTGAGAGATCATTGATTAGCATTGCTAGGGATTTGTCATCACCATACCTAGTCAGGAACTGCTCTTGAAAAATGTTCCAACTTGTAATGGATCCAGAGGGCAGGGAAAAATACCAAGACCTAGCTGATCCTTGTAAGGTATAAGGGAAAAGTCTAACAACAAAATCTTCCTTTGTCACTCCTTTTAAGTTAACTGCCAACATGAAGTTGTTAATATGCTCATCGGCTTGTATTCCCACATTTGGATTAAACTTTGGTAACCATTTTTTGGGGTGTGCTAGCAATGGATGTAATGGTGCAGGCATCGTGACTACACCAAGAAATTTCCATGGATTCTAAACCTGAGCCATTGTAGAACTAATACTAGATGATATTGCCGATGAAATTCCAGATATGTGGGAAGGAGATGATATTGAGGTTTGAGGTGTTGAAGTTCCTGATCCCTATTGAACAACAATGTGTAATGGAGGAGTGGATGGCTGACTTCACACTAGAGAAGATGAAATGGATGATGATGAGATAGTCTCACTATCAGATCCTTCAGTTGTTTTTCTTGCCCTTTTCCTTTTAGGTAGGGGCAACTCATTATGTTCAATACCAAGCTTCCCACTCTGAAGTCTGGTGAGATGGTGAGGTGGAATGAATTGCGAAGTCTCACTGCCTTGAGATACCTCAAATTTCTGTGGTGATATCGAAAAGCCTTGAAATTTATGGATAAAAGACTGAACTTCAGGAGACTCTAGAGTTAATCGTTCTAGGGAATGTTGGGGTTGAGCAGTGGTAGTTGACTCCTCTTCTTCTCATTTGAAGGCTGGAGTTCCAATATGAAAAGGAGAGGTCGGAGGTGAGGCGGAGGGAGATTTACTCTCAGAATGGGTTGTAGATTTACGTTTCCTCGCCATTCATAGTTCATGCCCTCCTTCTAGCGCCAAAAATGTTGATGCCTCAAAAATCGCTGCATCAACATCGGGGAAAACCACCCAGTCCGGACCTTAAAGGCAGCTCCTTTTCCGTTTTGTGTGGTGGCTCCGACTGGATATAATGAGACCAGTTTCCCAATGGTTGGTAAATAGGATGGATAAGTGGTTGATTGACTAGTATCTAATGATAATGGATGGATGATTTATTCTATAATGCAAAAATAAACAACTTAATCTATCGCGGGAAATTTCCAATTTAGTGTAACTTTTGATGATCTTTATCTACAAACAGGCATATAGATGACTCTATTGGTAAACAAAGACATTCATTCATATGGTAATTACTATGTTCAAGTAGTTGAACAAAGTAATCATTAAAACATTATTACACTACTTTTCATATATCAATGACATAAATATGATTGAAAGAATAACACTCCTTAAATATTCAATAGTGATAAGCGTAAGGACTACTGTTAAAACACATACATATATCCAATGATAGCAAGATTAAATAAACGCTGATTCATATAAAAGAATGGAGCAAAGACATAGATAATAGTACCATATGTAATTCAGATCCCTCCCGATATCAATCGCATTCAAATTCCTTCTTCTAACTTATAACACTTCCACAAAAAGAAATAGCGCATATATAATCAAAGCATTCTTCATTAAAATTCAGAATATAGGCCCAGTCTTCATCAAAAATATATCGGAAGCACAATAGTGTGACTTCTGGATCCAAGTTAATAAAAAAATTTAGGACCCTTTCTAAAGATATGAAAGGGTCTATAAATACTATCTAAGCTAACTAATTATGAAATAAAAATGCTATTAGGTGGTATAACTAAATCATGAAGATCTCCTTGAAATAGTTTTGTTTGCAGTCGATAGCATGATTCACTATTTCGGACAATCGTCCTTTGGCTTGAGTTGGCAGATAGCAAGCATTGGTTGCAATTTTGGAGGGTGACTCAGATGAGAATGCAGTTGGGCTGAATACGTAGCATCATGAATTTCAGGAATCATATAACCGATTGCATCGGTTAAACATTTGAGTGCTGCCCTTTGACTGTATGGTTTAACTAGGAAGAACCAAAAGGTGTCCTAGGTTAAACTTTGGATGCCTCTGATTAATCGCTCCTTCTTTTCCAATTCCTGATTGCATGTTTGTTCCAATGCTTTGGCTGACGGCAATTTACCTGGAGTGCACTATGAAATCAAGTTAGACAGATAAAGAGTATCATTGATTAACTCAATTAAATTACTAGTTGTTGATCTGCATCTTGAAGTTTCCCTTTCTGCTTTCATCAATTGCGTATGCCATTCTAGGAAAAGAATCTCCTTGTGTTATTCTAGAATTTTAGGTAGATTTGCAGCTTGCCCTTAACTGGTTTCTTTCCAAGCAAGAAAGTTGGTTAAAGTCTCATCGGCTTGTTCCAAATTCTGCCTAGCGTCGACTAATTTGTCAATCAGTGATGAAGCAATCTCACAGAGGGGCTCGGCAAGGGAAATATTATGACATAGTAAATTTAGCTGCTTAATCAATGCTTTATTGATTCGGAGAACCTCGGACTTGAATTCTGCTGGTTGAGGAAAACTCTTGAACTTCTCTATCTATTGTGATAATTGACCGATTTGCTCATCTTTTGTTTTACTCATCTGTTCATTCATTGTCTTCAGCTTGGCCAATGCTGTAGATAATTCCTTTTGTTTCTGCTTGAGCAATTGTTCATTTAATTGGTTGTTTATCTGTTGTTGTGCTGCTAACTGCTATTCTAATTGTTCTATTCTTTGCTGTCTTTCAGACACCTGTGCCTGCATTAAAACAATTGTTTGGTCTTTTTCCTTGAGTAAATTGCTTACTTCCAATGTTTTATCCATAGTAGCTGCCGAGTAGGCTCCGACTTACTGAGAAAGTTTCATGAGGTCTTCGAAAGGATTGAATTCTTCTTTCCATACCACATTAGACATCTCTGTTTGTGCAAGAAAAAGGGAAGATTGATCAAGCCTTCTCTTTTTCCTTTGTCTTTTTACTACAACCCTATGTTTAGGACTGTAAAAGACATCTAATGGTGGTATTTCTTCTATTTGCAAAACAATTTCATCCGATGGATCCTTAGGAATTATCTCTACATCTTTTATAATGGGTAGGCCGTTGGTTCCTTCAATCAGAACTGTACTTGTTGCTGTCTTGTGAACAATTGTCACTTCAGGTGTACTAAAACCCTGTGAATTCTCAGGATTGCTTATAATGGAATCGAATTGTTGCCATTCTTTAAGGAGCTTGGGATCGATTTGAGTGTCTATATCCATGTGTTCACTGCCTTTTTCCTATTCTTTCTCCTGTTCTGGCTCTTTTCCTTTCTCAAGAATTTTTCCCACAAATGGAGGTTTGTTACCAGTTTACTGTTCAGGCTCGCTTGACTGGATTGCTGGAGTGGTGGCTAATAAGTCCAGAGGCAGAGTTTGCAACCTCTGTTCTCTGAGCCTATTGAACACTTCCAGCCCTTCATCTTTATATCTGATCTTGGCCAATGTTTTTACCTGAAATAATGATTCTGCTGAAGAAAACAGGTCATCAAATTCATCCTTTTCGTGATCGAACCTTGTAAGTTTGGCTTGTTCAATAACATTATAGGCAACTTTTATAGGATCATATTGTCTATTGGGGATGGTTGCAAGATTGAGCATTTTATTTTTTCTTCCTCTTTTTCTGCGTGTTTATAATCATGGAGAGTGTAAACACCACATCTCAAAGGAAATGTAGGCCATACCTATTTCTTAGAGTTTCTAAGGGTTTTGGATGTCCCTTCTATTGTTATTTGGTAGGCCAATTCCCGAGCTAACGGCTTATCGGACACATATAGAGGAAGGACATGTGGTTTTGTAAGGCTACCAAAAAGCCTTATATAAGTGAATTTGTCTTCTCTGAACCAATTAGCAACTGCAATCAAGTCTATCCCTGCTTCTTCAGAAATCCTAGGGGCATGTTTATCAAAAATAGCATAATAAACAGGCAACATAAAACCATTGCAAATTCTGTACAAATGATCTTTGTAGTGGGCTTTCCATAACATTTGATGATAAATATAGATTGGTTTGGGGTACTGGGGAGTCCATCTCCATCCAAGTATTGGATATTCAAAGTTAAAATAGAGGGTATCCATAATATAAACACTATAATAAAAAGGGGGAATGGTCCTGGTAGTTTTGCGTGAATTTGATCTAAATTCAAGAATTGTTGTGGCCAATTTTTCAGACAAAATGTTTGCCCAATCCATCACATAAATATTGACTGTTGCTTCCATTAAAGGGACCATTTCAATGGTGAATTTAGCAGAATCATGTATCTCCCACATTCTACACATTATAGCCCTGGCATAATAGCAAGGAGAAGCCAATGAGTCCACCAAGTACTTACCTGATGATTCGTGTTTGTGCTTCTCGGGGTTATGTCTCCACTGCTTAATCGGGGCCGATTTTGTCTCATTTTCATTCGCAAATTTTTCAAGGAAGGCTTTGTTGTACCTCTTTTCAGGTTCGGGAAAGTGGTACATTTTCCTTAGATCATCTGGCTGAAATGATCCAAAAATATTTCCGTCAATTGTGCAAAATGTTCTGTTTGAAACTAGAATTTGTTCTACCACCCATCTTACTACATCAGTGTATGGAAGAATCTTTTCTCATGCTGCTATTCTGTGCAAATATGAACAGGCGAAATCTTTGAGGGATGCTTCCGATTTGTTAGTTGAGTCAGCTGTGGTGCTTTCTGATATCTCCTCAGGCTCCTCTGCTTCAATTAAATTGTAAATGCTTTACCAACTGGTATTTCCAAGGCCGAGGCATGTAGTGTCTAAGATTAACCCTTTTTTGCTTGGCCCTGGATCCTTGGCTGGCTGCACTACTGCTGTAGGAGCCGCGGCCGCAGATTTCTTTGATTTCTTCCCCATTTGTTTCAAATTTCTTATTTGAGTGGAGTTCTGCACAAGCAATGAGAAAAGCGTGATACAAAGAAATGCTTCTATAGACCAATATGAAAGAATTACGTTGATCAGCGGGTGATAATGGATTAAAGTGAAATTGTTGCAGATAAAATCTACAGAAAAATCTCCCCTTAACTGCTTCATTGATTAGTCGTTTAAGCTGTCAATCATGGTAAAGGAGGTTTTAAATGTCCATCACATCATTTATATGCCAAACGATTTATTCAAGCGTGGCTTAGATTTCTTTGATGGATAATCAGAAGTAAATCGGAAATTGACGATTGGTAACGTGAAAGGAAAGGCTTTAATATTCGTTTTAAATATCTCTGATCACCGAAAGGTGATATAATGCATGCAAAACTTTTAAATACGTTTTCGAAATATGCACCTCATTTAATGCATCGCAATCGGGGAATGAATTCGGGTCTTATAAACATGTCACTGTGATTTCACTAATCACCGATTGCGATATGCCTTAACGCATCGGAGGATTGGGGTATGCCTTTTAATCATGTGTTGATTGTTATTGCCGATTGTCTATGGCGATATGCTTTGTCGCATAGGAGACATCAAGGGGGCTATTTGATTGTGCTTTGTAATTTTCCTTTCCCGATATCCGATTGCGATTGCCTTTTCGGATTGGATGAATGAATGCATCTTTATATATGTTTCTCTTGTTATTGCGATATGTGATCTTGCGATCGCTTTATCGCAATAACGAAGAACTTTATAATTTTTTAAAGACCCACTTTATTTCTATTCAAAAGGATTTTAAAGTACTTCGTTTACATTAATCCTTTTGATAAGGGTTTCTCTTATGATGGGTTAATACCAATTTATTCACACATCTAATTTTATTTTAAAAGGGACCCATTTCATATTATGATTTTGTGTAAAAATTTTATGAAATGGGCGGGTTGTTGTACATCACAACAAGTTCGTACAAACTTGGAGGTGACAATGTTGTATACACAAGTAAAAGTGATGGTTCTACCTGTTGTCACTGTTTAGCTGGTGAGAGACCACTGGGGTTTCAAGCCAGACTTTTATGGAGTTAGAAGAAGCTTGATTTCTTGATGGAAGAAAGGTAAATCTACTCTAAGAGAGAGAGCTACTCTACTGCAATAATGGAGAAGGTCGACATTTAATGTTAAATCACAACATTTCTTAATTAACTGCTAAGAAACTATGCTTTGCAGAAATGCTAAATCAACTTGAACCAAATGCTACTATCTAAGTTATAGAAGTGAGAAGCATCAAACATCACTAGTGTGCAAGTAAAGAGACTGAACTAAATCTGTTTTTTCCTTTTTGTATTTTTATGCAAAATCAAGTATGCAAACTAATTTCTTCTGTTGATGTGGCAGGTGAATTAAGGATGTTTGAGTATGGTTGGAAGGGTTATAATATGGTTGAATGGTGTTGGGGCCCCTTGGGAGGATTTCGGTTACTTCCTATAGGTTTTCCCTCAATTCGGCCTCAAAACAAAACATTTTAGGAAAACCTATAGGATGTACTAGGAACCTACAGGATTCCCTGTAAACCTACAGGATACAACCGAGAGAAAAATGTGAGGTGTTGGAGGTGATGGAAGGCCTAGGAAAGTTGTGTGAGGGGTGGAATGGAGTGAGAGAAGGTATAGGATCACTCAGAAGTCAACGACAAAGATAAGAGATGGTTGGATTTGCTCAATGTGCTTCGAAGAATTTCTATGAAAAATGATGAAAACTAGTGAAGGTGATGGTGAAAAAAAGGGATGGCTAAGGTGGATGGAGTGGAAGGTGGCTACTGGCTATGAAGTCTTAGTCTCCTCCTGAAGCACCTACCCTACATAAAACATGTATATCTTCCAAAAATCTATGTAAACAAGAAACATTCTCATAAACTAGAAAAGCATAGTTAATGAACTAACTGCCTACATTATGCATGAGGAAATTTTCTGAAAGGAATGAAAGCATGGATGAATCATGAGATCTACTGAAAAATTCAAGATTAAAAATATGACAATGGAATCCTACCTTAAAAAACTAACAAAATACTAATTTAAAGACAACAAACTCCAAAGCTCATAAAAGAACTAGAAATCTGTGTTTTTGGGGCTGCTTAAGGGTCCCTTCCTCAAGTCATGATCCTAGAGGGAGGAGGTGAGGCCGAGACACCTGCTGAAAACCTTATGGTACTCCTTTTATCCTTGCTAACCTGCTACTAAAGTATGACACAAATGGAAGAAAACTAATAAAAAACCAATATAATCTACACTACTTGTAATGGAAATGCATCTAAAAGCAAATTAACAATGAAGCTATGAAACTATACTAAACATACATATACAAGAAAGAGGAGCCTTGGCTACTAGGGTTGGGCCCTAACCCAGGAGGTTCAGCCCTTTGAGTTAACTCAGTGTTGGCTCAAAACAAAACTCATTCTTATTACCAAAACAACAAATTACATCAATAGAAATTTCACAAGTCCGGAGCTCGAACATAGCTTATAGTTTTTACAATAAAAATTAGAATACTAATGAGGCTCTAGGCCTCTATACTTATACAACTGAAGTCCCCAATGACTTCCTTAAAATTAGGGAGTCTCGACTCCCAAACTTGAGATAAAATAGCTCTTTGTCTCTTACTTGCTTGATTTCTTTCTAATCCTCATGGCTTGGCTGCTTGCACTCTGAGCTAGTGTGATGGATGGAGGAATATTTGAATGGGGGATAAATAAATGAGGAGGATTTACCTCCTACAATCCCTCTCGCTTGTCCCATTCGAGTTTTAACCTTAGTATTTGCAAAAATTCCTTGATTTTCTCCTTCAATCCTGCATTCAATGCATATTAGTCCACTAGGCCTAATATCCAACTCTAACTCATCTCATAAACAAAATATAATAAAAAACATGTAATAATTTGTGAGAAAAGTTGGTTTGACTAAGCTAGGAGGTGACTTAAGGCCCATATAATTACCCAATGATGAGGCTCATCATCACCCCCTACTAAAATCGGTGTTCATCCTCTGAGCAACTCAATCAATATCCATATCCTTCATAGCTCTAGTGGCCTCCCTAACATCCCATGCCTCTATTGTGGTGTCCTCTTCTTGTTCATAGAAGCCTGCTTTCCTTTCTACCTCCTCCCACTACCTCTTTTCTTCTTCTTCCTTCCTTCCTTCTAGCATTCCTAAGGGTAGTGGTGGACTGAGTTTCAGGCCAATCTAATTGACTTTCAGCCTTTGCATAGATTTCTTATACATGGGTGTCATGTTTAGTGCTTCTCTCAATATTTGTGGAGAGTGGTACTCTCTTATATTTAAGTTGTATGGAAATGTGTTCCATCTCCTTAGGCAAGCATGTATGCTATCATCCCCTAATAGCTTGAACATGTCCTCAAAATGTGAAATTTCTTGCTCTTGGGCAACAAGATATCTAGGTGTAAGTTGAGGATCATTTGCAATCAAATTATGGGTACTGATGAGGGCCA
>APFE030664574.1:0-21829 GCA_000404065.3 Pinus taeda
TTCAAAGCTTTGTGTTGCCAAATTTGCCAAATCTGATACCCACATTGGGGTAAAAATAAACACTTGGTATTGGTTCAAAGTTGTGGCTATGTAGGGGTTGGTTTTGAAAGTAGGACACCATTAAAATATTTTAATAAGGATAAACTAAAGTTGATTTTCCCCCGTGCTAATGTTTATTAGACCACTCCTAATCTTGTTGAGAGTGAAATTTAGACTCAATAGTGACTCCATTGTTTCTTTTCACTTCCACCTTTAGTTGGAACTATTGTTGAATGCAATATGCTGAAGAGGGAAGCTCAATTATTTGGAAATATTTTTGATTTGTCATGTGGATTCGAAAGTTTCATTAGAAACTAATCATTAATTATCATAGAGAGATTCAAGAATATTAGAGAAAGATTCGACTGTTGGATTGACACAAGATTATAGCTCTTAAGATGTATGCTTTTAAGGGAATGAATTCAACACCAAACTATACCTGCAATTCATATTTAGATTGAAATATTGGTGGATGTGAGGGGTTTTAGAGAAGTAGACAAAATCTAGCTACACCTTAATACGTCAGTATCTATTAATGGAGTTCAACATTTCATTAAATTCCTCCCCATGGCTTGCCTTCACGAGGATCTAAAGAAATGATAATATTTTGTTATTTCCTTTTAATTTGATTCTATCTTTTTCTAGTGATATAATCACCTTTATTCTCTGTCCCCATGGTTGATGAACTAATGCTGGATAGGCAAGGATGCCATAGACTAAGTCTATGACTTCAAATTTGACTATATTTGGGATCCCCATTATCAATCTCTGAATTTTCTATGGTGTTCTGATTCATTCAATAAATATTTGGTTGGATACATC
The DNA here is from genome assembly GCA_000404065.3 of Pinus taeda. Taxonomy (NCBI): domain Eukaryota; kingdom Viridiplantae; phylum Streptophyta; class Pinopsida; order Pinales; family Pinaceae; genus Pinus; species Pinus taeda. Next base: position 862 of record APFE030664574.1, read on the forward strand.
AATATAATTAGTTTTTCTATGTAGACTTAGTATTCCCATGCTAATCCATGTGTCCCTTCGCGGAATATTTACTTGATATCAAAAGTTGACAACAATTTGTTTAATCATAAAGCCATTTATTTGCAAGTCAAATTTTGGGTCATGATCATCTAACAGCGAAGTGATTAGGACCTATGCGTACCTATAGTACTGGGCTTATAGGATGACGTGCAAGAACCTGATGGGACAAACACCTTTCTGGTTAGTTTATGTCATGGAAGTTGCCATGCCAATGGATTATATTGTAACTAGCCTGCGCATAACATCACTCACAAGTATCATGGACCGCGAAGCCCTGGAAGAAAGGCTCGCACAGTTGGATGAACTTGAGGAGGAATGGCTCCTAGCTGACTTTCATCAACATGTACAAAAGTGGCATGAGAAGGCCTGGCATGATTGCGATATTAAGTTGCACACCTTCAAGGTAAATGATATAATGCTACTGTATGATAATAAGTTTAATAAGTTCCTTGGAATATTCAGAATGCATTGGCTGGGACCATATGTTGTTAAGGAGGTCAAAGAGGGAGGTGTGGTCGAGTTAGTCAAACTAAATGGAAAACCTTTCCCAAGAAAAGTGAATGGTAGCTGCTTGAAGCCCTACACGGGTGGGCTGGCTATCTACCTAGCCAACAGAAGCACAGTCTTCATGCTCCAAGGATTCGGAAGAAGGCACGACACTATAAACATATGCAACAAATACTGGTACAGATGTAGAGAATAACTCATGACACAGAGGTCTTGGAACAATGTAAGCAGCAGATCCAACAAGTAGCAACTCAGTGCGTTTCTGACCTCCGCACAGTTCAAAAACAGTTGGCGGGACTCTGCGCAAAGATCATGGAGCCAATAGAGTGACTCGAGGACGAGTCACGATGTTTGTGTTAGGGGCCTATTGGGTATGGAATCCCCCCAAGGCATGTTTTGGGGCTCAAAGCCCAAGTTTTGACCAATATTTTTGTAAAGCTCCACAAATTGCGGGTGTGGGGTGTGAAAGTATGATAGAGTCACAGGGTTTTCCACCCTAGTGCTATAGTGTAATGTTAGCTGGATAGACATACCCATGGTCTGCGGACCATGGGATTGCATAAATAGAGTGAGGCTCTAAGTGTAGGAGAAGAAGGAAGAAGTAGGAAAAATTCTAAGTGATTAAGTCACAAGTTGAAGTGTGTCTTTAGGTCGTAGAGTAGGATAAGGATCTATAGCTGAGTATGTAGGGTGAAGTCGAGTCTTTAATTGAGGAAGGAATTAATAAAGAGAAGTTTTGTTATAATTTTGTGTATCTGTTCTTGGGTTAATGAATTATTGATATAATTTGCAAATATACTATTCATTTACTGCGTGCAACTCTGTGAATGGTTTATATTGTTAAGTATACTTAAAGAACTCAAGTAGGCAAATCTAGTTAACTAACGTTAGAATACGAGTAAGGTCTTGGTTAATAATGCGAAATGAGACATTCAACCCCTGTGTAGGGTTGCACAAAGGTAGTATATTAGGTTGCGAAGTACATGAAAGTGAGTGAAGCAACCTGTGCACAGGGTCAAACTACGAAGCAATTGAACTTCTTAGACATCTCAAGGGTGTGGAAACTTGGTTCTAGCACCATCCCATACTACTTCGGGTGAGACGTTAGTTCGCGCTCCACGGACTATTACCAAAAGGGCTAGTAGTACCAATATTTGTTTGGCTAACTTAACTATGAACCTGGGTCAGGTCCTAATAAGCCAACACCAACGAATTAGTGCATGAGACCCATGTACTTCATTTCAAATTCCCTTGCAAGGTATTCCTTGAAAAATCTGATCAACTACTCATCACCAGTTAAAATCAAGTCATTAACATATAAGAAAATAAAAATCATTTTACCTTCTGTCAAGATGTGATATAGGTTTCCATCCACTTCACTTTGGATGAATCCCAAACCAGTGAGATAGTTTTTGATCCTTGTGTACCAAGCACGAGGTTCTTGATTGAGACCGTACAATGTTCAGTTGAGTCTGCACACATGATAATCCTAATAAAATGTCTCAAAACCTTCTTCTTTCTTGATGTACACCTCCTTCTCAATAACCCCATTGAGAAATGTTCTTTTTGTATTCATCTGGTGGATATTCCACTCCATTTTTGTAGCTAGTGCAAGAATTGATATAATGGATGAGTACCCTGTAATAGGAGCAAAGGTCTCCTCATAGTCAATTCCCTCAACTTGGGAGTACTCCCTTGGCCACAAATCTAGCCTAATACTTCTCTACACTTTTGTCTCTTACATGTTTTACCTTGAAGATCCATATGGAACCCACAAATTATTTATCTATTGGGCTTGGGACTACTTCCCAAACATTGTTCTTTACAATGGATTTGTATCCATCCACCATTGCATTAACCCATACAGGTTGCTCTACCACTTCCTCAAAAGAGGATGGCTCAAACTCTACAAGATCAATCATTAGAGTGATGTAGCTAGTGCAACATAAGTTGTAGACTAGTCTTGAGTGTACAAGTGTTGCATGCAATCAAATAAACAACCCTAGGAAATGTGCAATCATTTTGGAGAAATTTCCTAAATAATAGGGGTAAAATTTCTCTGGAATTGTGCAAGGAAATAGGGGTCCAAGCAGAGGTAGAAATTGATTAAGTCTAGGTTAGAGATTCGCAATGGGAGGAGAGATAGGTAATTCACTTATAGGTTGTGCTCAACTTATAAGTAAAGCCATTTTAATATATCTCTATTCATTAGATTAATGCAGGCAGGCAAAGAAGTCTTTAGAAAATTGGTTTCCCCTAGAAAAATATTGTGTGCATGTGTGTTATTTCTCATTACATGTTTGTGATTGATGTCCTAAATTATGAATTGAATTCTATAGAGGGGTAGAGTAGATTTGTGCCTTGTGATTTTAACTAAAATTTCATGAGAAATTGCAAATTGACATCATAATTTGTACATGGTATCATAGCAGGGATTTTGAAGTTGTTTCTCAGGAGGATCAATTTTTTTGTTTAGTATAGAAATATCTTTTTAGATTTTGGAACATTACTTTCAATTGGATGAGACTAGAGTTTTCCTCTAAAGGAAACTCTAATTTCACTGCATGGAAGGATCACATGCAAGTGGTGTTGGATGACAATGGATTGCTAGAATATGTGAAGATAAAGATTGCAAAAACATAAGCATCTGATGCCCATAGCCTTGCTTAGTGGAATAAATATGTAGTAAAGGCAAGGAAAATAATATTGGAGGGAGTGTCAGATCATATTGTCTCAAATCGCCATGGGAAATAAAATCCTTTCACAATGTGGAAAACACTGGTAGAATTGTTCAAGAATAGTAACGAACACAAGAAGCAGGCGCTCAAGGATAAAATTCAAAATATCAATATGAATAAGAATGAAACTAATCCATAGTATCTGAATAGGTTCACACAAGTTCATCATGTACTTGGTGGGGTTGGTGTAAATTTCGTAGAATATGTCTTGGCAAGCCTAGCCCTTCTCATCCTTCCCAAAAGCTAGCATAGCTACCATGATTCGGTGAACAGGAGGGAGAAACTACCAAATTGGGAATGCTTATGGTATGATTTGGTATAGGAGAAAATAAGGCAGAATACTAGAGATGGGACTTTATCCAAAGGTGGGGATGAATAAAAATTTGCATTGGTTGGAAAGGGAAAGAATGGAAAAGGGAAGAAATCTCAAACTAAATCAGAATCCAAACAAAGGTGAGGAATAAATATTTATCTAAAAGTAAATGCTTCAATTGTCATCAATTTGGGCACTATGCCATGAAGTGTCCACAAAAAAAGTCGAGAAAGAAGACTTTAGGAGGAGTAGTAGGTGAAGCTTTGGCTTCACAATTACAGCTTCACTACACCCTTATCACATGCATGAAAGTGTAGTGATGTGTACCATGTGGTACTTTCACTTAGGTGCATCGTTCCACATGATAGAGTGTAGAAGGTTTTTTAGTGACCCTGGAGGATAAATATCTCCGGATGCACATCGAGCTGGAGGATGATGGAAGTTACAGCATCACCGGGATTATTCCAATCATATTTTAGAGGGAGCCAAGATCCCCCCTCAGATTCAAGGATATCATGTTTGTTCCAAGCCTAAAGAAAAATATAATCTCTGTTGAAGTTTTTGAAGTCCGTGGAAAAGACTTCCTGAGACACATAGCCATGAGATAGGTGAAGAAATCAGGTTTTGTGTGAAGAACCTGTATAATCTAAATGTGGAAGATTATGCTACATTAAGAATTAAGGCACAAAAAGTGTGGAGCCACTATGTCAGTGAAGTTTGGCACAAAAGACATGGCCATTTTCATCATGGTGCCTTGAAGATTATGCAGCATATAACCACTGGCATCCCCAAAGGAGCACTTGAGAAGTAGGATGTATTCAAAGGATGTACATTTGGGAAGTATGAAAAATCCACATTCCATGATCAGGAAAATAAAGCACGTGCATTCCTGGAAAGGATCCACTCTAATGTCTATGGATCTTTCTCAGTAGCCTCCACTACCAGACACAAATATGTTGTAATTTTTATTGATGACTTATTAACGAAGTGTTTGATTTTCTTCATGTAGAGGAAGGCATAGAAATTCTCCAATTTCATAGAATTCAAGGCACTGGTTGAAAAAGAAACCGATAAGAAGGTGAAGGATCTTAGGAGCGATAATGGAGGTGAGTACGTTTTGTTGGATACCTATACCAATAGGTTTCATATTTCATGATTGGATATCAAAGGTCCAAATATGCTCTGCTTTGAAAAAGTGCAAAGATCCCATATTTCCCTAAGAAGGCAATGCCTGTATCAGTTTTGATAAGAACTCAATTCTTGATGGGTGGTCCAACAGTCTAATCTGGATCATGCCATGTTTTCAATTTCCATGTTGTAGAATAGAGAATGATATCTGTCCAAACTGTTTAATCTTGCCAGATAAGTAGCTAGGTAGAGAAGCTTAAGGTTCCCAACTGCTAAATCTGGGACCTTGGAAGGAATAAGGGTTGTATTAGATAGGATATGCAAAGCAAAAAGCCAAGGAAAATAAAAGGCATTCAAAGGGTTTGCAAGTCCAAGTGCACCCTCCAGGAAGGAACAAAAAATGCTAGGAAATCTAGTTGGGTAGGTAGCTGGGGTTGCAGAAAAGTTGTGTCTTTCAAGACCAAAGTTGCTGAAACATCTGCAAGAAAGGCAACACTCTGGAGCTTGACTAATTCCCCTGTTTTCATGTGTATATTGCTCCTTACTAACACCCCATCATCCACTGGTTTATGTAGCAGACTCAAAGGTTTTGTCATGATAGTAATGGCCTTCAGAAGCCACATTTCTTGTGTAAAAATCTTTTCATTTTCATCTACTCTTGATCACAAGATATTTTCAGAGAAAACTTTGTGGAATCAGCCCTCACCCATGTTTCCTCCATATTAACAGCTAACTCTACTATTCTAGCCCCCTATACCCCTTTATCCCTATTATTATAAACACCATGGTGTATAAACCCCACAATGCATAAATATCCCCTCCCTGGCACTATAGCCATAATATTTTCTCCCTGGGACTTGAGTTGACACCTGGTCAAGGTCAAGAACCCATGACTCACCCTTTGCTCCCCCTGAAACCAGTTTCCCTACACAAAGTGCCATTTTGCCTTGAAAAGCCTTGAAAAACCTTCAAAACCTTGAAAAGCCTTGAAAAACCCAAAAAATCACCAAAGGGGAGGAAAACATTGAAAAAATTACCCTCCCCGTGCTTTATCCTAAGGTCGGGGGTCATCTGCCTTTTCATATTTCATAAAATTGGCGTAAATCACATTTCCTATAGTTTGCGCCCTTATGAAAGATTTTTGCCAGAAACTATGCAAAACCCGCAAAAACCACTAATCCTAAAGTTCCCGGCATATTATTTAAATTGAATATTTTAATGGCCGGGCGGGCCCCTTCCAAATATGCACGACCAGTCGGAGGACCCGCCAGCCGTCCGATCTCCGCAGGTCGAGATCCAAAGGTGGGCGGTCGATACTGCGCCCCGATCTGCCGACCGTTAACGTCCGGGGAGAGCGGTTTCGGGCCCGTACGAGGACGCGTGGCAGGCGCAGAGGTTGTTCGGAGCTCTCTCCCCGTTACCGCCTGTGCTCCAAAAGTGGTGCGGGGAACCCACTTACCACCACGCCACTTACCGCCTTCCCTCACGCGTCACCACCACGTCACCCTCACGTCATCCCACTTCCGTCCGCTCCCGCACCCTGTCAACTTCCACGCTATCTTGCCACCGCATCAGCCTGCCACCGTGTCCCGCCACCCTGGCCATCACGTCAGCACCACGTCATCACCGTACGGCGGGCCCACCATGATGTCATGCTGACGTCATCGGCGGAAAAGCGCCAATCGCGTTATTTTGCAAAAATTAACGTTATAACCGGCCTAATAAGCCGTTTTTTGTCATTTTCGCTTGATTAGGAGAAGGAGCCGTTAAACGACTAGCTGCCGCAAAAATTGACCCCAACAGCAAATTTGAAGATTCCGACCGTTGAAAGTCCAGAATTCACGGTGCCAAGCCTCCACAGCTCAGCTCGCAAGTGCCCAAGCTGGTTAATCCAGGTATTTAGCCAGTTTCCCCCACTTCGCCCATGCTTTCTAAATTCTCTGTAAATCCACCAATTAACACCATTAAAACCTTCAAATTATAGTTCTGCCCATCACATAAAGCCTACCAAGCAACCTACAGTACCCTAAAACCACAATTCGGTAAAACAGTGCTCGTTTCGCGGGCTGAAACCCCGAAATCCTTCCCGAGGTACTCGGCATTGTTCCCTTTTGCCAAGTACAATCCACTTGCTGTTACAACAGAGAAACCTGAGGAAACCCTGCAAAATTCTCAGTAACAATTCACACCCTATGAATTTCACAGAAAAAACAGATAATCCAGCTTGCAAACTCCTTCTGCAAAGGAAAAACTCACTGTATTAGCAGTTGAGTTAAAGTCAAAAGCCCTTGATTAAATCACTGCCTATTTTTCTACAAACCAGCTCCTATCATGGCATCTCCTGCAACTTCATCCATCAGTGTGGCCTCACAAAGTCAGACAAACAAACAGCTGGAAGCCCAGACACTAGTAGATAAGGATAGTCTCATTGGAGACTTTGAAGGGAGCAGGGACTTTTTGCAGACCTTCAGTTGGTTAAGGGAAGACCACAAGGATGGACATGGCACACATGGGGTCTGGGAGTCAAACCTGCCATACTACTGTCTCCCAGCTGTGAATGTTTTCCTTGAAATCATTCACCTCTGTGCTGAGCATTATGATGCTGAGCATAGAGCCATCAACACCTCATCAGGGAGGATCCTTTTTCAAATTAATGCAGAGTCCATCAACAAAATGTTGCATTTTGATCAGACAGAGCTACTGATCCCATTCTCCATGAACCAGTTGATGGACGCTGGTGACAAACTGACTAATGAAGAACTACAGAGAATCAGCAGAGACTTCATGAAGCCTGAATGCCAGACCTCAGAGCCCCCTCCCTATCAGAATGATCAATTCAATGAGGTGGGCAGGCTATTGCTGGACATGATAGCCTATGTACTGGGGTACCAGGACAGTGAACATGTGGACAGAGGCATGCTAGCAATGCTGTCTGTATACAGCCCGTACCAACCCCCTACCAAAAAATACAACTTTGCTAAATTTATTGCCAACAAGATCCATGATCAGCTGACCAAATTAGATAGACAGGGGGTCTTCAGGTATTCAGGCTACCTTTACCATATGTTCATGTACTATCACTCTGAAGCCTTCCCATGTTATATCAGAAGGCTGGACCATACAGGGGAAAGAAGATCTGTTATCTTCTGGTCCTCAGTCTATCACCACGTGACAATTTCACCATATACCTTTTGTGAATTTGTTGACCAGTTTGTCTACCCCCTCTGCTGCATGCTAATGAAGTCCCCACCTCCCAGGGTGTCCAGTGAGATAAAGAAAGCTCTGCAGCTTTCCAAGAAAAACAAGATAGGCGACTGGTACCTATATGAGCACCATACAGTCTTCAGGATCTATGGATGCGAGGTCTGCCCATATAGGCTCCCAAGATATGTGCCAATGAGGTTATTTGCACTTGAATATTATAGACAATTGGTTCAGTCAGACCTCACCCACTTCCATGGTGCCAAGAAAAAGGCTCACCTCAGCTTCAAGAGTGAAATGGGCCCTTTCATTATGAATAGGAAGGAGGGATGGGAGGATGCAGATCTGATCCTGAAAAACAAATACAAGCTATCTTATAGCTTTCGGTGGGTCCCCTATGACCCTCAAGGAGTCATCTCGGCTAGGAGAACCAAGTATAGGCTCCTAGCCATTAAGCATTGCCAATACCCTCATATAGAACAATATGCCAATCTGCAAGAATGGCAACCAGATACTCTAACTGAGAGTTTAACTGAGGAGGAGAGAATGCTTAGAAATGTAAAGGAGATTGAAAAAACTATTGACCTGGACTATGTGCAGCAGGTACCCTTATTATTGCCTTACTCAGTGGGACAAGGGACCTCATAAAAAACAATTGTACTTCAAGCACCTTCAACATCAAAATCAGCCATGGATAAAGGTAAAGGCATATTAGGGGCAGAGGATAAGCAACAGGAACAGCAGAAACAGAAGGAAACACAGAAGGAAAAGGAGAAGGCTCAAGAGCAGGAGGCTCAGCAAAGAACAGAGCAGGAGGCCAAAATGGAGACAGATCAGCAGTCAGGCCAGCAGCAAGAACAGGTGGAAAAGCCACATAATGGGCTGCCAAAGACCCCTTCTCTGCAAACTCCACCTCCACAAACGCAGCAGTCCAGTGCCCCAGTCTTACAGACTCCGGCACATGGAGAAAGGGGAGTTAAAAGATAAAGAGAAGACTCCACTCCACTCAGTGGACCTTCAGGCCAGCCAGAGGCTAAAAGGCAAAGGGCAGACTCCCCTGAAGTAGAAGACATCACTGATGATGTCTTAGACATTGAGAAGGACAAGGAGAGCAGCCTACAAACAGGAACAAGCTCCTTCCAGCAGGAGCAAAATCTACAAGTCAGTTTGGAGGTGGCCTCCCAATCTCAACAGAGCAAGAAGCCTAAGAGCACCAAGGCTTCTTTTATAGAAATCAAGGCTCAAAATGAGCTGTTGAGGCAGGAGGTGTACAAACAGTTTATAGATGCTACACCGACTATGCAGGAAAGGCTGATGTCAGTCTATGACATCCAACAAGAGAAGATGATCTTCAGCGATTTCAAACCCAAGGTGTCGCAGCCTAAAAGTGCTGCAGATTATACCAAAACAAGGGTGGAGGTCCTGGCCAGCAACATACATCCAATGGACCAAATTGAACTCCACAAGCAGGCTGGAGAAATGGTGTATGCCACCCTTGTGGAAAAGGCCACATTGGCCTATGAGCTGAAGGAAGCACTAAAGAATACTAACACTCAGCTAGATGTGGAAAGATTGTCCTCCAAGGCCAAGGACACCAGAATAAAAACCCTTGAGGACATTATTGTTGACACGGGGTATGATCCTAATGACCCAACAGGGGTCAAAGCACTTATGAAGAAAAAGGATGATGACCTTAAGGCACTGAAGAAGAGGTTAAAGCTGCCACCAACTGAACACCCTCAGACGGCAGAGCTTCTGGAGCAGAAAAAGATGGAGGATCAGCTAGACCTCCTGTTACAACAGGATCAGAGGATCAGGGAGTTGGAGAAGCAACTGGAGGGAGCATTACAAGATAAACAGGGAGAATCCACGTCCCAGGCTCCACCAACAACTTCAACAACAGCAACAACATCAGCAGCTACAGGGGCCCACACAACAGAGGCAGCAGGAGCAACAACAACAGGCCAACAAGACAGCCCATCCATAGAAGATATAACCAAGGCTGTCAAACAAATGGAGCTCCAAGCTAATGAGATAAAGAAAGCTAAGGAGAAATTAGCAGAGCTGGAGTCAAAATATGACAAATCAAAGTAGACAGTGGCCGAGTAGGGTAGAGAAATAAAGACCTTGACAGCCAGGATAAAGGCTTTGGAAAAGGAGCTGAACTTAGAAACAGCCCTGGCCGAAATAAAGAGAATCCTATGGGCCAGAATAAACAAGTCTATCACCCAGCAATGGAAATCCATAAAGACCATCCATCAGCAGATGGAACTACTAAGCCAAGCTCGGGTAGACATTGATAGGGCTAAAGCTGTGTTAGGTAACAGGCCAGATCAGGCCAATAAAATGGTAGATTACCTAAACAGACATGAGGAGGAGGAGTTGGCAGCCATGGGCATTCCAAATAGGACAGAAGCAGTCCTCCACGCCAAAAAGGTACTCACACTCAGAGGCTACGTGCAGGCAGTGGAGAGAAAATGTTTTGACATAACAAAAGATGTGGAGGAGTTCAGGGCCAAACTAGTAGAGCTGCAAGCAAGAGGCCTGCCCAGTCTGTTGAGTAGTCAAGGAAAACTGATCTCCCTAGATCAGTTTACCAACAGAATGATGACATATATGGAGAATCAGATCACTACATCTGGCAGTTCATCTGAACAGAAAGGGCCTCCTTCAGGGCAAGATTTGTATGATAAATTGGGAGGTCTATTCTTCATTGAAAATGAGGTCAATCACCTCTTTGAGACTCCTCCCAATTTCTTCAAATACACAGAGGCCGATGAAACTTTAATAAAAATCAGAAGACATCAGATGCCCAAGGAAGACTGGTGGCAATCCATGGTCAGAATTCTGCCACGTTAGCTTCAGTCATTCGGTCACCAGGAGCCCAAGTCAAAAGCAGTCATAAGGCCACATACTTTTAAAGCGGATAATATGAGTAAGAGCCCAGATGACTTAGATCAGAAATCAGTTGTTAAAGACAACATGGAAATGAAGATGGATATTTTCCTCATCCCTCAAGATGACTCTACTCAAAGACACTTATGTGAAATTCAACATGCAGACAAAGGCTTGTTCCCATAATTAAATTCATGGTTTGTATAGTTCTCATACGGAAGGATCAAGACTAAATGAAATGTTTGAGAAGGATGGAAGATACAGGATAGCATGAGGATAAAGAAAGCATTTAAGGCACTTAAAGGAAAATTCAGCAGAAGGACCATGACAGCTCACCAAGAGGACACACAGCCGCACAAAAGGCCACTCAGCAGTTAATTCAAAGCATTCAGCCGACTTCAACCAACTCCATAAAGCTCCAGATGTCAAAATTGCTCTGACAGCAGTTAATAGCTTTTATAGCCCATTTAAGATTGTAATAATTTCTCATCTACTTTCTCTGTCCCAATGTAAGAGATATTTTTCCGCTCAGATGACTCATGCCTGAGATATTTTGTAACAAACTTCTATATATTCCCCCTCATTTTGATTAGGGAGGGGTTGGACTTCGGATGTAAGAAATTCTTCTGATATCTTCTCTGTATTTCTGATATTGTAAACATTCAGACAATTTAATACAAAGGCAGTGGGATTTCTTCAAAGATGTTAGTCTCTTGATCTTTTGATGGTGTGTGGCTTAAAGAAGCAAGATTCCTGTGCATTACATGGTTCAAATAAGTTTTCCTCATGACTCTTTATTTCACCTGTGTTTACTGTTATTTCATATGTATCTCATGTTTTCTATGCGTTTGAGCTCTAGATAGTAAGGAAAAAGGATAGTATTCAGGACTTGGTCGTTGACTACCTTGAGCTCAATCTGAACTATCTCATATGTTTTCTTCTGATAAAGTGTTTTAAAGCATAATTCTTAACTGCTACCTTTAAAATAACCATATCATCACAGTGTATTGTTGTTTTAGGAATTCAAGTCATTTCTCCTAGATAACAATCCACATTCACAAACATACAGCTTAAGTAAGGAAATCTTAATTGCTCATTACTAGTTGTATTCATTCCATGCTTACTACTTACAGTTTGTTTCATGAAATGCACACAGGCCCTGTAGCTTTCCTCCTCCTAAAATCAAGATTTCAAGAGAAAACAGTCCTAGACCCCATCGCCCAATGGATTAATCTTGCCTACTGAAATACTTTAAAAAGGAAACAGAAGCATCCTCCCAACCAAACATACAAAAAACAACCAAAAATTCACCTCATAGCTAGCCTAAGACCTTCACTGAAAGCAGTGATAAATCTCATAGAGAGAGCCCTCTCTGACTGCAGTTAGGCTAGAAACTGCAGCCCAAAGATTGGTTAGTGGTTACCCCGGCCGTATTCTCTTAGGAGTCAAAGAGAACAACCTGGGTGTTAACACGTTTCAAATGAATTCAATTTTTTTTTTTGTGAAAGAAGGTATTTGAAGAGAGCTGACAACACCCCACAACCCATAATAGAATGGGATAGCTAAGAGAAAGAACCGTAGAATTATGGGAGAAGCAAGGGCTATGTTGCATGACGAAGGCCTACCACTGCATTTGTGTCCAAAGGCATGCAACACATTAGTCTACTTGCAAAATCAGAGTCCTCATATGATTCACAATATTATTATACAAAGGAGGCTTTCTCGAGGAGAAGGTCGGATGTATCGCACTTCAGATTTTTTGGAGCCTCTATTTACTTCCATGTCCCCAAATTATCAAGGAAAAAACTTGAGCTAACAATAGAGTTGGGGGTATTTGTGGGTGACAAAAAAATTCCTCACAACTAGCTTGTGTTCTTACCTTCCCTCAGAATGCAAGTTGTGCAAAGGGATGTAAATTTTGATGAAGGGAAAGGAATGAGGAGAAAGAAAGGAGGGACAATGTGGGAGCTCCTTCAAATTTGTGCAGGTAGAGGAGGTCACCTCATTGGTACATTGGCTACATGGCTCTAATGACTGAGCTTGTAGAGATTGATCCATCCTCTTTTGACGAAACAATAGAGAAATCTGTATGGGTGATGCAATGGTTGAGGAATACAAATTCATTGTAAATAATAATGTTTGGGACGTGGTCCCAAGAGTAGAAGATAAATTAGTTATGGGTTCAAGATGGATCTTCAAGGTAAAGCATGCAACATATGGAATCATAGAGAAGTATAAGGCCATATTTGTGGCCAAGGGATACTCTAAAGTTGATGGAATTGACAATGATGATACTTTTGCTCTTGTATCTAGCTACTCATCCATTAGATTAATTCTTGCATAGGCCATACAGATGGGGTGGAAGATCGACCATAAGGATGTTCAAACACCATTTGTCAATGGGGTTATTGAGGAAGATGTGTACATCTAGAAACCATAAGGTTTTGAGACATTTGATTGGGAGTATCATGTGTGTAGGCTCAATCAAGCATTGTACAGTCTCAAAAATGCACCCCATGCTTGGTACAATAGGATTGAAAGTTATCTCACTAGTTTAGGCTTCACCATAAGTGAATCAAATGCAAGCATCTATCCCATATTGGTAGAAGGTAAATTAATTATTATTGTCTTATATGTTGATGATTTGATTTTAATTGGTGATAAGCAATTGATCAGATCTTACAAGGAAGACCTTGCAAGAGAATTTGAAATGAAGGACATGGGTCTCATGCACTATTTCTTTGAGTTGGAAGTATGGCAAGGTGATGGGGAGATATTTGTGTCTCAAGGAAATTATGCAAAGGAGATACTACAAATATTTTACATGAAGAGTTTCTAACCCATGGAGACACCTCTAGCAACCAACTAGAGGAACAAGGATGCCACTTCAGGTGAGGAAGTGGATGATACCATTTATCGGCATCTAGTGGGTTCAATGATGTATTTTGTGAACATACAACCAAAAATATGTTGTGCATTCAACTGATTGAGACAAGATATGGTTAGTGTAAGTAAATTATTTTGGAAGGTAGCTAAGAATTTTTTAAGGTATCTCAAAGAAAATACCTAGTTTCGACTATGGTATAGACACACATAGGGAGTGAATCTATGTGGCTTCATAGATGAAGATTAGGTAGTGAGTACACAAGACCTAAAGTGTACACCTAAAGGAATTTTCTATGTCGGTTCCACAATTGTTTCTTGGTACAACAAGAAGCAAAGATATTTGCTGCTCAAATTGAGATAAGCAGAATACATGACTGCAAGTCAAGCAACATGTGAGTGGACCTAGATGAGAAAGATACTTGTGGGATTATTTGGTCAAATGATGGACCCAACTGTGATCTACTGTGATAAGAATATTTGACTCAAGCTCTATGAGAACTTTATATTTCACGATCGATCCATGCATATAGATATATGGTATCACCATTTATGGGATTGTGTACAGAGGTGAATATTGTTGCTACAATACATTCCGAGAGAGGAACAAGATGCTAACATTGCTACAAAGGTTTTTTCAAGAGGTAAGTTTGATTTTGATAGGTGAAGGATAGGGGTGGTTCGTAATCCCTTTCTTATTGAAAAGGAGTGTTGAAAAATTCAACAATAAATTCTCAATTTGATTTCGGCTTCGCCAAAATGAGAAAATTTGAATTTCCACATCAACAAACAACTTGTATGCAGTTAGCTAAGGTGACATGGTTCTTGTCACTTAGTTAGCTCGGTAAATTTGATTAAGGGGAGTTACATTTCATTTAAACATGTGTGATTGCTAATTTGTAGTAATCAAGGTCAATTATTTCAAGTTACTTTTAGTTAAACTAGTTCTAACTATTAGAGGAACTAGTTAAAGGTTAGTTATCCAGTGGGACTTCAGTCTAACTTAGTGATCATCCAATTAATTGATAAATTATCCTAAAATAGGTAGTGCATTCAGAGAATTCGAGATTCCCAGCTTTGGTGGAGATTCCAAGGTAGTGTAACATTAGTTGCAGACTAGTCTTGAGTGTACGAGTGTTGCATGAATTCAAATGATCAACCTTTGGAACTACGTAATCATTTTGGAGGAATTTACTAAATAATAGGGTCCTAATTCCTCAATTATTGCGCAAGGAAATATTGGCCCAAGAAGAGGTATAAGTTAACTAAGTATGGGTCAGATCTTCTCAGTGAGTAGAGAGATTAGTTATTCACTTGCAGGTTGTGCTATGTTGAGCAAGGAAATTGTAATACATCTCTATTCATTAGATTAATGAAAGAAGGTAAAGGGGATTTTAACATATTTATTTCCCTTGGAAATATTTTGTGTGCATGTGTGTTATTTCTCATTGCAAGTTTGTGATTTCTGTTCTAAATTGTGAATTGAATTCCACAGAGCAGTAGAATAGGCTTCGACCTTGTCATTTTCATTAAAATTTAATGAGAACTTGTAAATCTACATCATAGTTTCTCACAACCTACAATGGGAACACATCCCATATACTAATTTTTAGGCACCAACCTTAAGGGATACACCAATCCACTCTTCTTATTTCCAGGAGCCCACCTGAATGAGATAGCAATCCTTGTTGTTGCAAATATTCATAGGAAAAAACCTACTTCACTAAGTTTTCTTACCTCTTCAAAATAATTGTTGATTGTTTCTACTTTCACCAAGCCTTATCGCCTCTTAGATCTTTACAAAAAAGAATTATTTTCTTCTACCTATTACTTCTTCCTTCACCAAGTCTAGTTCTCCTGAAACTTGTTTCTTTTGGCTTCTTCCCAAGGAAGAGTTTGCATGGAATGCCATATATCCATTTTTGAAAATATGGTTATGAATTTTCTATCAAATATATGTAGATAGTTATTTTATGTCTCATCCAAATTTTATAATATTAATGGCATCTCAGAGACAAATTTATAGCAAACATGTCAAGCTGATATATTTGAAGCATGTTTTAGGAACATTCTGGAAAATTAAATTCCTCATATTATTTATCCAAAACTATAGTAAAAAAGGTTTGAATTTTCCATCATATGTACCTTGATATTTCTTCTCTACCTCCTACATATTTCAAATTTTGAAACATCACATAATGAAAGATATAGAAAAAATACCAAATATCCTTCTTGAATAAGATTTTAGGAGCATTAAAGAAACCTAAGTTCCATAGAGTGTATCTCCAAAATTATTGTGCACCAAGTTATTAAATTTGATACATGATCATGTTTTATCTATATCCTTCAATTTTTACATTATGAAATGTCTTATAACAAAAGATATAGTGAAAATGCCATATCGACTTGGTTGAATAAGATTTTAGGAGCATTCAAGAAGCCTAAATTCCTTAGATAATATCTCCATAATTATTGTGAATCAGGGTATGAAATTTGAAAAATAGGTATAAGAATATTTTTTGTATATATCCTCAACATTTCACTTTCCAATGCATCATATAACAAATTTTGTTCCAAAAATGATTACATGGCCCATTCACCCTAGAAATCACAAATTTTCCTCCACCCTTAGAATCTGATAATGACCCCAAAAGTTATTCCTCATCTACATTTGTATCTCAGTATCCCTTTTTTCCTCTCTTGTACTAAAATTAACACATATTTCCTTTATTTAAACTTTTTTTTTCATTCACTGATGGGGATGATTTATAAACCTAGTTGGGTTGGCTTGCTTGTTCTTTGGTTGGGTCATCTTGATGAAATATTCATATCTCCTCATTCCTAGGGAGTTAGAAGGAGTGATATATTTGTTTTAAAGTTACTGAAATAATATTTCTAACCATATATCATATGATTTTCTTTTATCTATGTACTTGGAGTAAAAATTCCTTCAAGGATGGCATTTCCAAATGGATCATCAAAAGTGTAAAACAATTATTTTCAATAGTGTTCATTTTCCATTCTTTATTTTGGACATAAATAACCTCCCCCTTTCTTTGATGTCAATTAACCAATACTTCCAATACAAATATAAATGAATGACTATGAATATAGGTTTTTTATAGATAGGGGTGTCAACAAAAGACGAGACCAAGTTGGATCGAAAGGAAAAGAGCACAATACGATTGTGTCTCTCATATTTACTATTACTAGATGGTTTAAGTTAGGATACAAGAAATGATTTATGGATTAAGTTAGGGGATCTGAATTAATCTAATTCCTTGATGAACAAATGGTTCCAATGGAAAATTTTGTATAACATGAGGAGGAAGAATAGAGCTCAATGAGAGTGCATTTGAATGCTTCCAATGTTGTGGTAATTCAACTATTATATGTTGATATTAAGATTTCATATGATTAAAAGAGCATCGATATTGTTGTGTTCTCTTCTAGAACTATGGTATACTTTGGTTGTTGTAATAGGTATTAATGTAGTATGTTTAAGTTTTGATGAAATAGGCTCATATTTTCCTTCAAAGGAGATGAAACAAGAAAACATGGAAAGAAAAACAAATATTCCTTTCCTCTAAAGAGAATGAACTTATAGTAGAAATAAAAAAAAGGCCTCAAGTGTGAGATTTAAATCTAAAGGAAGATACAAATCTATAATAAATTTTGTGAACCTATGTTGGGATGTGGAAAATAAGGGCATTATAAGAATGATTGTGTTATGAAACCAACTCACAAAAAGATAGAAAAGATAGATCAATGCCTTAGAATTCAGCCTGTTCGAGGGGGAAACATCCTTTACATTACACAAATGAATGATTCTTTGATGATTCAAATGAAAAAACATCCTTTCTATATATAAGAGTCTAAGGAGTCACAATATAACCCAGCCAACCTAACAATAATAATATAAAGGCACAAAAATAACAATAGAGGGGTTATATGGGGCCACAATAATAACAATATGGGGACAATAGGGGCACAACAATATTAATAAGGGATACAACTACAATAGTAATGGGGTAATCACTAGTATTATAGGGACCTAACATGCCCCTCTCCTTCAAAAAAGTGTTGTCATCAACGATTGTGTATTTCTAGATGCTTCTGTATAAAATTCTCATCCTCCCATGTGGAACCTTTAGCAGATAAGTTCTTCCACTTGATGAGATACTCTTAAATTGATTGATTTTGTAGCTGTCGAGTTCTTGTTTCTATGACTGCTTCCGGTTCCAATATAATTTTTCCTTCCTCATCAAGTTCTGGCAATATTGTTTGAGCTGGGAGCTTGTCACCTATAACCTTCTTTAAACATGAAACATGGAAAAATGGGTGCACTCGAGAAGCTGCAGGAAGCTTCAACTTGTATGCCATAATACCAATCTTCTGTAATGCCTTGAACGGACCATAATACTTTGGTGATAATTTATTATCCTTCTTAGCTTGCTTGAGGGACATTTGTTTATATGGTTGTAGCCGTAGGAATACACAATCACCTACATCAAAAATTCTTTCACTGCAATGTTGATCAGCCTGTTGTTTCATTCTATTCTGTTCCACCACGAGGTTATCCTTTAAGAGTTGGAGGACTTGTTGTTGATGCTCGATGTGATGTTCCATTGCTTGAACCTTACAATTTTCTCTTAAATATGATGTGATGGATGGTGGTTGATATCCATAAAATGCCATAAATGGGGTCATTTTTGTTGTTGTATGGAAGTAAGTGTCATACCACCATTCAGCTAGAGGAAACCATTTGACCCATTGTGTTTGTTTATCAGATACAAAGCAACGAAGATATCCTTCCAAACATTTGTTTACTATCTCAGTTTTCCCATCAGATTGAGGATGATAAGAGGAGCTATGAGCTAACTGAGTACCAAGACAAGAAAATAATTTTTTCCAAAAATTTCCAATGAAAATGGGATCTCTGTCACTTACAATAATCTTTGGGTTTCCATGTAGCTTTTGAATTGTTTCCGTAGATACAGTAAAAATTGTACTGGCTTTAAATGGATGTGATAATGCACAAAAGTGTGCATACTTGGCAAGTCTGTCAACTACCACCATGATGACACTATTTCCCTTAGACTTGGGTAAACCTGTGACAAAATCCATTGAATCCTCCTCCCATTGTTGGCTTGGAATGGATAAAGGTTGTAATAGACCTAGGGTCTTATGTGTTTCAACTTTATTTTGCTGGAAAACCAAACATTCTGCCACAAACTTTTGAATATATGATTTAAGGCCATCCCAAAAAAATTCCTTCTTATCCTTATGGTAAGTTTTCAAAAATCATAACTTCCCTCCTAAGGGAGAAGTGTGCAATTCCATCAGAATATTTTATTTGAGTTGGGAATTCTTACATAGGTATAAGCGATCTTAGTACCATAACGAATCATTTTGCTAGCCAAATGTATCAGATGTACTGGAATCTTGTTGTAACTTTCGAATAAGTGCCCATACTTCATCATTCTTCCATTCTTCCCTTGCTTCATTTATCCAATCTGGTTGGATAATAGAAATGATGCACAACAATGCTTCCGCATCCTCATCCTTTCTTGAGAGTGCATCTACCACCACATTTTGCTTCCCTTTTTTGTAAATGATTTCAAAGTTATAACCCAACATCTTTGTGACCCACTTTTGTTTCTCTTTAGAGGATAATCTTTGTTCTAAAAAGTATTTAAGGCTATCATGATCCGATTTTACCTTTAAGTGTCTTCCCATTAGGTAGGGTCACCATTTCTTAAGTGCATGTAGTATTTCCGACATTTCCTTCTCATAAATAGCTTTGTGTAAAAACTTTCCATTGATTGGATGACTTTCAAAAGCAATGGGTTTTTCATCTTGCATTAAAACAACACCAATTCCATTTCCTGAAGCATCACATTCCACAATAAAAAGGTTTTTTTGTGAAGTCCGATGTACAAGACTAGTGCTTGGCACATTGCCCTTTAAGATGTTTAGAAGGTCTTTGTTGCTTCTGAATCCATGAAAATGCATATTTCTTCGATAATGTTGTTATAGGTGGCTACTATTCTCCCATAATTATTACACGAACTTGCGATAATACCCATATCACCGAGAAATCCTCGTAGATGCCTTAGGATGCGGGAATTGCGATTCTTAATGGTTTATTTTGCGAGGGTCACCTTAACTCT
The DNA here is from genome assembly GCA_000404065.3 of Pinus taeda. NCBI lineage: Eukaryota > Viridiplantae > Streptophyta > Pinopsida > Pinales > Pinaceae > Pinus > Pinus taeda. The sequence continues at coordinate 20,760 of APFE030664574.1, forward strand.
TCATGAGATAATGCACCAGATATTCCACCTCTTGTAACTCCAAAGAAACATTTTGGACCTTTTTCATATAATTGTTTCTCTCTAATAGTTGTACCACCCTATCACAATGTTCAACATGAATCCTTCCAAGACTTGCTATAAGATTAGTATAGTCATCAAAAAATACTAACACAAATTTTCTAAGGAAGGGTTTGAAAATTGAATTCATCAAACCTTGAAATGTAGAAGGTACGTTGGTAAGGCCAAAAGGCATGACGAAAAATTCATAATGACCCTTATGAGTTCTAAATGTTGTTTTCGGAATGTCTTCAGTGTTCATTCTGATTTGATAATATCTTGAATGAAGATCCAAATTGGTGAAGTAAATTGATACATGCAATTCATCCAGTAATTCATCAATGACAGGAATGGGAAACTTATATTTAATAGTGAGCTTGTTGAGCTCCCTATAATCCAGACACATGTGCCATGATCCATCCTTCTTGTGCACCAATACTACTGGAATAGAGAAAGAACTTTGACTAGGTTGAATTATACTATCCTCTAGCATTTATGCAACCATACGTTGAATTTCACTCTTTTGGGCATAAGGATATCTGTACGGCCTAATGTTTGGAGAAACACTTCCTGGAATTAGATGAATAAGATGATCATGATCATGAATAGGTGGGAGACCTTTGGGAGTTTCAAATACTTTGGAATGATTGTCCAAGACTTTTTTGGATTTTTGGAGAAATAGATGATTTTGATGTGGAAACATCTAGTGAACATAATTGTGCAATTACACCTATTTGTTCCCTTTTTAGAAGCTCTTTCATATCGTTAGAGCTGATTATCTTTCCGGTTTCCCTGCAATACCCCTTAATTCAACTTCCTTTCTTCCCACATAAAATTTAATGAAAAGTTCTTGAAAATTAAATTGGACTCCGAGTACAACATCAACACCTCCCATTTTAATGGAAAGCATTGGGCTAGTCAATACATATTCTCCCATGGATAGCTTGATATTATGGCACTTTCCAGAGAAATTTATTGTTCCTCCATTTGAAACCATCACTTGACACTCTGGT